>JAULCE010109762.1:0-12457 GCA_032359355.1 Macoma nasuta | reverse complement strand
ATAAATTGGAAATCTGCATTTGAAATTTTCACTTAAGTTTAAGATTTTCCTAAGAAGCTTTGTGAAACCGGCCCCTGGTAAGAGAGTTCTTTTGTGAGAAGAAAAAATTCAGAGGTTAACCCGGAAGGGGTAGGTTCGTCAGTTTTTGGAGGCAACTATTCCGGGGGAAGGGGTTATCCTCAGTAAAACACTCAGCTGCCGAAGTCGGAGTAGTGCCGTGCCAGTATGGAAGGGCGAGGGAGAAAATCAGGCACTGCATTCAATGACCATTGCATGGCCGTATAATTATCTTCTGAAAGGAATAGGATTGTCCTGATTGCCCTCAGCCAGGGTAGGATGACACCTGGCCCCGAGTCTCGATTGAACCCCATATAGGCTACTAATTGCGGCTCTGATACTGCTCTGATACTCCTTTAATGACTATTTGAAGCCAGAGTAATGCTACTGGTCAGCAAAGGCCTCTTCGCATTCACATTAGAACGCAAAAAATGTGTTCCGCAAGACACTGGAACCTTTGAACTTCCTGAATGAGAACAGTTTAGACATCTGCCATGTTCAGAAGACACATATAATCAAAGAGAGGACGTTCTTTGTCAGGGGATACGAGCTCGTTAGACATGATCGTTAAGAGTGGAGGGCTCACTCGGGTTTGGAGTGTCATTTATTCAGTGGAGACTAATCGGTCAGACTGGTCGGATACGGGGTCAATTTCTGTGGAGGGAGGTCTCAGGGACCGACACCTGACAGTCTTTATCATGGACAGCCCATCGAACAAGCTAATTGAACTGCCATGTATTCCTCGAGATCGGGGTGATTGAATCGCTGTAGGAGAAATAACAGACATTCCCCAAGCTGGTGTTACAGAAATCTAAATTGCAAAGGTGGGGAGGTGCCGAACTATAGCAAATCGCCTAATACTTATCAACAGGTCAGATGATCCGTCAACTTTCTTTTCCAGGGTATGACCTACTACTAGTAGCCCTGAACTCGCCGTTGTCACTGACTGCATTCAGTAGATCAGTCGGTTATAGGCCCTTTAACTCACGGTGCAGAGGCAAGTTGGTGGAAAACACAGGTTTCCACCCAGCTGGACCATCCGGAAAGTAGACTGGAACTTGTTCAGGAAATTGACCGATGATAGCACTTCCAAGATCAAGGTGGCAGGAATGGATGTGGACAAGCCCACCAGCCTGTTCGTTTCAACAGTTCTCATGGCAGCGCACATGTCCATTACCAGACGTAGGCGTAAATATTTCTAGCCATTCTGGAATGAGTATTTGAAACTTCTCCGTGGGCAGCTGAGTGAGGCCAGAAACAATTACCATGTTTCTGCAGAAGAAGACAGATCGCGTCGTTGAATTTTGAGAACTCACGAACTTGCTAAATGGCGACAATCTTCAACGGGCTTAGATAGCTCTCCTGACTAGTATAGGCTGTTTGGCAGAGAGAACGGCAACACATATCTTTGCCAAGGTATACGGGGGTAAACAGGGTCGAGATCCCACGGAAGAGAGCCAGGGAAGTTATACAGAAGACTTGGACGCTACGAGAACAGCGCACAACTGGAGCAAGCACCTGAATGTAAGACATAAGTCTCATGATGCAGGAATTTGAAGTAGCTCTTAAGAGACTAAAGACAAAGAAAGCAACAGAGCAGATGCCGTCATAAACGAGGTCTGAAAGACTAAGGGTAAAACGCAAGGAGAACCCTTAAATTTAGGTGGGCACTTAGGAAAGTTTCCCAGACGAAAGGGTTTCTAATATAAAGATTTTCACCATTGGTGAGGATCAAACCCTCATCGGTAAGGGGCCAAGGGATTGTAAGACGGAAATAACCCCTCTTTCACGGAGATCAACGACGATTGATAGGGAGCTCATTCGTCAGGTGAAGTTGTCCCACAGGGCTGTGTTATTTCACCCTCTCTTTTCATCGTGTACATAATGGCCTAATGATGATCGTGCAAAGAGGTGTACTGAACACCCTGCATACATACGACCTTGCTGTCTGACACTCAGAACCAAGGACAACCATTGTAACTTATTGGTTACAGAGAGCCATCCAAAATGTGTTTCTCTACGAAGACATGCAGAATCTGACGGGATGACAAGCAAATAGAAAGAGTCTGCACCAGGTCTACACGGGCTCCAGCCATAAGGCTTGACACAGAGTTTGCCTCCACTTCATGGACCACAGCCTCAAAGACTAACAAGAGCAAGCTAGACAAGGTCCATATCATCCTTGGTGCCAATAAGACCTTCCCACTACGCAATGGAGAAGACCACCGACATAGAACTACTAGAGTCAAGACAAGAGGTCCAAGCCCTTACACAAGCAGAGAACGTCAAGACACTCCAAGCCCATCCACTGAACACAAGGCTGCAGAACTTGGCTAAAGCGTCAACGCCTCAATTGCTTTACATTCTCTTATCTCAAGTTGGTAAGATGAGATCTAAATACAGAGAAGAAGAATAGGCAATTTTGCAGTCTTCTTGCAATCCGATTGATATGGGCCAGCTAGGCCTCAATGTGATTATTCTTACAGACTCTCAGTCAGCGTTGCAGGCACTTTCCGCGGGTCAGGCTATCGCCTCCACCAGACAGTTGCTGGAGGACATATAGGATCTAAAACGAGTTGTTGTTTGAGAAAAGCTTTTCTTATATGAGTCCAGAAGAAAAAAATGTGATTAAGCGAGGCTTTGGTGAGCTTAATACCTTTTTATTCTAGACCAATTTAAGAAAAGAAACGCTTAAAAGACAACGAGCGTAAGATTATTTTTATCACATGTTTAAGAGTATGATTGATACTAAAACTAGTTAACTGATAACTGAATAAGCCGAAAGTAATGTCATGTATTGTGACGTCATTTGGTACAATATAGTACGATGACGCTATGACGTCATATCTTATCATACACATGTTTCGTGATGATTGTATTAACCCGGAAACAACGAATGCTATGTGATAAAATGACATCCTATCCTAGCAATGCAACGTGGTGCTTCAGTGGCTCCCCGCACATGTTGGACACCAGGAAATAAGCATGCAGACAAACTGGCCAGGTAGAACCATGACACAGCCGAAACAACCCGTCTCGTACAGAGAGGGTAAGACATTGTTCAACAGTAGTTTCAAGACGGCATGCAGAGAAATAAATAAAGGGGTATGGCCCAAACCAGGACCACCTTTTATCTTAAAAATGCGTGAACGGGCAACCATTTTCCGCCTTAGGACAGGACACTGTTATGTGGTCTAAACGGACACATAAAGAGGATACGCCTGGTGGACTTAACAGCCTGCCAATGTGATGCTGAAGCTCAGGCTCCACACCACCTTCTCTAGGACAGTGTGCACCTGGAAGATCATCTAATGAAAATATGGGGTACTGACATCCCCATACACACCAACTATTGGGTGAACAGCTACGGAAGACGTTGCGATTCATCACCGCGTCTTGAAAATAGGTCTGAGACGGCAATGAAATAAATTGGATCGCAGATGTAGAAGAACTCAGCGACTAATTCAAATCCAAGCTGTTTAAAATCCAGACGGTAGATTAACCTCATTCAAAGTGAATTTGGCAATTGTTTTAAGTAAGTAATATCATATTGTTCAAATAATTGATTGGAACAAGCTAATACAGTAAATTATACAGAAATAAATTTCAGTAAAACGTATACAGACCGGCCATTTGTGGACGTTAAGACAGGTAGTGATTGGTTTCGAATAATGCAGATCTTGAATAATGCAGACAGCTCTTTTGGTACGTTTCTGCATTACTTTCGTTATGCATTAAGTGACCAACCTGTCATTATTAGTCGCTATTATATATTATTGTATTGGCACTCAATAAGGGGTTGACTGTACATTTTCAAGGTTTATATCACATAACAGTTTACTTTGCATATTGTCACAGCCGACAATATATACATCGTGACCTTACTTCTCAGACAGGTTTTCGTCGGTGGGTTGTAGCTATAGCCGGCCTCACACTCGCACACCACACTGTTCCGGCAGTCCGAGAAAGGCTCAGTACATTCAGGATTGAATGTACAGTTATATCCAACCTCACCCGGTCCCGGTTGACCTGGACTGCCTGCTGGTGTCGTTGTGACCGGTGTCGTAGTGGTCGGTTTTGTAGTGGTTGTAGAAGGTGATGTAGTGGTTGTTGTCGGTGCTGTAGTAGTTGTTGTGGGTGATGTAGTGGTTGTGGTCGGTGTCGTAGTTGTTGTCGGCGTTGCTGTGGTTGTGGTCGGTATTGTAGTGGTTGTGGTGGGTGTTGTGGGAGCAGTTGTGGTGGTTGTTGTTGACGCTGAGGCCGGGTTCCCGTTAGAATCTGCAACAGAGCAGTGGGCCGGGTCATGAGAACGTCAAGCTTAGTGACATGTGAGAAGTATTGACCAATACCTGCTGCATCATTCTCAAGCAATAATTATGTAAGAGGGTATTAGACTGACTAGAGTTGTTCGAGTCATATAATGGTGATAAAAACACTGTGTCAATGTAAAATAGTCCACAAGGATTTCAGGTGATAAAGTTTTTAAAATGTCTTTTTTGTATTATCGACACTTTGTAGTAACACTCACGGCTAAGATTTAGACAAATTGATTATAAAACAATTCATGTTTATCAAATACTAGTGTGACGAAACAAAGCAACCCTTCAATTTATAAAACATTGCAACGTACGGCTATGACTTTCTATGGGTACCACATTTTATTCCTTCATATTCAAACAAAAGTCATCACTTAAGTAAGTCATTTATAAGTAAATGATACACATTTACATATTGTTTTCTGGAATGTTAATCATATATACTTAAACCTTTTACCTAATAGAATCGCATATAATTGCTTGCTGCCAACAATGCAGATACATATCAAATAACTCTCAAAGAACTTGTAGGGTGTATTTGACATATCTTGCATGATCTATTTTCTACTTTTGTCTGAAAAGGGGCTATACTGATCGTCAAGGCCGGAGTCTACTCTGTCTGCGATGGCAGAAATGGCGCATTATCAACACACTAAATGTGATAAAATGGTGTATTAGTGTTACAGGAGAGGTGTCGTGAGTCTTAAAGATAATAACAGGGTGAAGATTTAACACCTTCAATGGGGGAAACAAGTCAATATATCATTTGAAAACAGTGTAGACACAGATCAAAAGGCTCCTTAAGGAGCCCTCTAACCATGTGTCTTTACTACTCGTTAAATTTGATATTAAGGGATGAACCTCTTAAAGATGTTTATTTAAGCTAGCTGTATTTCATAATTGGAACAATTTAGTTGAAAATTTAATAATGAAAAGCCTACTGAATATTTAGGTTAATAAAAAGGTTTATAAAATGAGGTGGACTGTTTCATGTTGGAAAACATGCATACTTTGAAGTAAAATTAGTTATTCAGACAAGGACATTATAAACGGTATGTTTAGAATATTGTATTAAGTTGGTTAGTTTCTTTGAAGAATATGTTTTGATATTTATTTTCAAGTAAGCTTTAAAATGATCGTCTTCAAACGACAAAACATTCCTTTAATTACTGGATTGTCGACATTTTTCTAGAAACTGACTTTATTCGTGGTTCTCAAAACTTTAAACAAAGATTGAAATTCTAATTCAACACAGCATTTTCTCTGTGGTTTCGGTCATTTTTGCGTGACGTGGCCCAAATGTCTTGTTTTCTATTAAAAGTACCGCTTACTTAAATTTTTAACAATAGTTATTATGCTAACATTTTCCGTTCTTTCCAAGTAAAGTGGTTTTTTTAACTAGTTTTAATTTGATCTCAGTTCCAACTTCAGATGATTCGATCTAATAAAAAGGCAACCCCAAAATCGACACGTTATTTCAGAGCAAACAACGTTTATTTACCGTTCAGATTTTTGTTTCGATTTTGCATGAAATTGCCTAAACCGAGTTTGAAATAACGATGTGCGATGGTATTAAAACTTACAGCATTTCGGGGAACATCTGTTGAGTGTCAAGCAATCAGGTTCTTTCCTGTAGTTGTCCGCAATCTGCAGAAATAAAACACAGCATTGCAAAAACATAACCTGATTGGAACTTTATAGAATACAGCTATTGTTCACATAACAATCCGATACAATAACCATCAGTACCAAATATAACATTTAAAATATTATAAATATAATCTTGCATTCAATAGTTAAAGATGTTATCTCAAAAGCCAATGAGTGTTAGATCCTAAACATCCTTTTTTTGCTGTGTCAATGACGATTCAAGCAAATATTATAAGCAACTTAATATGTTCACACCTGCTATTCTATTATAGTTATTGGTCGAACAGCTGAGATCAATATCAGATCATATCTAATCCAAGCTGTTTGACACTTAGGAAAAAGGTTTGCCAAAAAATTAAAAATCGGAACTTTAAAATGAAAACAAACGACTATTTTGAGCAGGCGACATTTTTTTTGCAGTAGGCATAGATTAAATAGTTATTGGAGGGATTTTGATAAATGAAAGATTATGGTATCAATTAAAAATGACTAGGAGAGATAATTTAATCGGTTGTCGTTAACATATTTCATATAATAAGTTTGGCTTCAAGAAAATTTATTCAGGCCAAAATGTTTATATTACAAAAAAGATGCAAGCTGATACCATCACCGCTGTGGTAACGATGTAAACGAGGAACAATCAGCAGTAAAATCACTTTGGCCGTAAAGGATAAATGCTTAATTTCATATAAATTATCGGCACAATTAAAGTACGGCACTTATTTTTTGCTTTTTTCTGACTATTTCCTTGTGGATTGGTCTAAAATAAACTGTGGAGGAAAACAGTTATGTGAATGAGGCAATGATATACAGTATAATCTCGTTACCTGAGCTAGTATATTGTGTTTTCACTCTTAACCCCTTCACGGCTGCGGCCAATTATTCAAATTTGCAATTTTTCGTCTGCTTCATTTTTAAGCTTTACAGATTCACTGAATATTTGGTCAAGAACTATTGGCTGAGTGTCAAAGAGCTTTGGTCCGGATGAGACGCCGAGTTACTCGGTGTCTCATCCGGATCCAAGATGTTGCATTTGTTACTTTGGCTGGGGGTAGTCTGTGAAGGGTTTAAGTAGAAACTAAAACCTGAAACAAAATCAAAACTAGGCTTTGACGTTGAAACAGCATTAACAACATAGTGCGATGATAAAAAAAACATCAAACTAGACATCGTTGTTGAAACAGCATTAAAACTAGGCGTCGATGTTGAAGCAACATTAAAACTAGGCGTCGATGTTGAAACAATATCAAAACTAGGCGTCGATGTTGAAACAATATCGAAAATAGGCGTCGATATATGTTTTCTGGATATTCTTGAATTTGAATAAAGTAAGTGAACTTTATTGCAGAACTGTTTGGCAGGTTAGACTTCATTCAAAACATCCTTTGATTAAAGGAATCAATTTCAAGTCGAGCAAATATAATTTGTTTGATTGAGCATTCAATTTTGCAGTCAATATTTAGCCAAACGCTTTTGCAAAGTGTTCACATTATGTTCGTTGTTTGCTTATTGCCGAATGACATTCAAACTAGAACAGAACAATTATTGAAAAAAACAGGAAACGTGCAAATTAATGGCCGGTCTGTAATTTATCAAATGTTTAAAGGTTGGAAACTTCAATAAAGCAATTACAAACTTCCAATTCAAAAAAGAGTAGACGTATTCGAAAAATGATAATTAATATATTTTTCATTTTTGAATAGCTAAAATGTAAAATAATTCAACAATATGATTGAAAGATGTATGTTTGCCACTTCCATTTCCTTTCTAAATCATTTTTCCTGAGATGATTTGCATTTTAATCATGAACTAGCGAAATGGTTGAGAAAACTTATTCAGTTTATACAGAAATGTAATTCCAGTTGACCCTTGACCAATACAAAGAACTTCTACAAAACCGAAGAGGAAAATTCATCAAGCTACATATTGTCAGCAGGCAAATGATATGATGTTTCACTGGTGAGATACTGGTGCATAGGCATTTATTCCCATTAATATTAACGTTATTGATATCAGATATTTGTGTATGTTTAAAGGTAATATCTAACCATTTTTCTACCATGAAATGCAACTTTGTCACTATTAACAAAGAACAAATTCAGTGTTGTGTATTGAGCAATTAACAACGGTTTGACAAATGATGTCACATGTTTACGTAAATTACGTCATTTTGACCAAGTAACGTTAGCATTTACTACCCGACAGAACTTTTCTAGCGACATTACTTCTAAAACTAGTGCTATTATCACGTCAGAATTAAAAGTATAAATGCATTAGCGTTGTTGATCGTCTAATAAATCATTGTTTGTCGATCAGATTCGTGTATTTAAATACTACGCAACTGAACTCCGAACCATGGTTTATCAGACGATCAAAAACGGCATTTGCTTAAAATTATTTCTTTAATAAACGTGAAAACAATTTGAATGTAAAATAGGTTAGTCTTATCACGTGGAAATACTAGTCTGGTGTTGCATATCGTTGAATTTGCCTCGAATTTGGTGAAAAAGTTGTCAAGCAGCGTGGATCCTGTTTATAGGACAGACTCGGACAATGCAAACAGTTAGCAGATTAACTTTGTATCAAAATGGAAATACGACTTTCCTTTTCACAGAGTGACAATTTCTGTAAATCATGGGTTTAGTTTGAACCCTTTCGCCGCCAAATTAAAATGCTTGATTTAAATTGGTTTTGGATCAAATGTTTTAACGAATTAAACAAGAAATAAATTAAATTTTCGAAACCCTAATACTCCGACTAGATATTGTTGCAAAAAAGTGACGTTTTGTTTTGACAGAGTTGAGTCGCTTGAGGTGGTGATTGGGTTGAATATTGTATCGTCTATTTTCAAGATAGGATTACGAAAGTACAACATATATTCCTAATGTGCAATAACCAATTACCAAAAAGACGTATGATATGTTGTGCCGCTTTCCACATTTTACGACACCGACGATAATGCTAATTCACAAACAGACTCGAATTTAAGGTTTTATTTTCGAATTATTACAGCAGAGCTCTTCATTATACGTACTTCGGTAGACTACTTACCACGACAAAGCCGTCTGTTTCAACATCGTAGTACTTGTAATTTGACCTTGGAATGAGAGCTTCAGTATTATCGCATAAATGTACACTAAGCAGCTCGCATTCTTGCTGTCCATAATTAAATGCCGAACATTTCATCTGCAGACATTTCTTCAAACAGTTTGCTCTGCTAATGCCAGAAATTACTGTCATTTGAGTTCCGGTCAGAGACATGTGTGAAGCCGGAATCGCGCGTGCAACTCCTAGTTGTGCAACGCTTTCTACACATGTGACCAGATATATAATTGATACACATGAAAGTACAGGTATGTGGTCTCCACCCAAATCCATCACTTCTCCACAATTTTCTTTTCACAGATTGAAAAGAAGTCAGTTTGCATTTTATCTGATATAAAAGCGATCCACGATTGAAACTTTTAGAAAAAGCAAATACATCCACCACTTTTCCTCAAATATAAATTTCATCAATCTCTTACAAAAAAGCAGCTATGGCAATGATCAATTGTACCAAAAGCATTGTTTAAATTCACCTTATTTATATAAGAGTATTGTTCAACACTTAATGATGTTTGTAATGCACTATCACGATTCTCCAATGAATTTTACAATAGTTGCCAATCCCGTTCGTGTCAAATACAATTATTTTAAAGTGCATTCAATATTACTGACAAATATGAAATGATGCTCCAATTGAAAAGCGGATAACCAACGTCGATTTAATTCTGTTATTACAGACTATCACACAGCAGAGTGTATCGTCTGTCTCACTCAATCGTCGCTGTTTTAAACTCAATTAAGTACCTTACACTACCATATGTACCGGTATATAAAACCATAACATATAACCACTTATTAGAACTACCTCAATGAAGCGAATCTAATGAATGGTAACAGGAATGGGTTTGTGCAGACATTTTAAACAATAACGTATCGTGGGTTTTGTTCCAAAAAGCCGTAAGGGCCCTTTTGGAAAAGGGCACTTACGGCCTTTTAGACCGAAACCGACGATATGGACAAACCTGCGATAAACTGATTTAAACCTCTTCATCACCAGAACACCCCTGCAGTTATACTAATCATATACCGGAACGACACGTTGAAAACATCGCGCGATCGCGTTGCCATCTAACACAAAGGTAAATTTTGCTCTCATTTTGATACGTCGAAACACAAATCAATGGAAAGCTGGGAGCGATGATTTGATTCGGTGTTTTCGAGAAAACATGATTTTTGTTTTATTGGATCTGATGGAATGCCCCATGAAGCAATTATATCGCTTTTTCCAGTTGATATGTTTAGACGACACAATAGAATTGATGTCAACGCTATGCATGTGGCTACGTTATTGGAGATATCGAAATAATAAATGACAAGTTTCAATACACAGACGCATACATGCTACTTAAATTCGTTTTCAATCCTGTACTAGCATAGAGAATGTTGCAGCATTGCTTTAATAAAGTTGATATTATGTTTGGAACACATATCGCGCATTTGTAATTGATATTTTTTTCTCAAAGAAGAGGCGGTCGCTGATTCTTTATGTGAAAATTGACAATGAGCCTGGAATAGTGTCTTCCTATGTTTTATATAACAGATATAATCGCATGTTCAGTATTAATTTCATTTGATGTCATGGGTGTTTTGATTTCCTGGTATTGGTATACTTAGAGGGAGATACGTGTAAGTTTCAGAACATCTTTGGGGTTCGATAACAGGAGTACCAGGCCAAACTTTTGTGGTTATGAGCAGTCATTTTTTACTGTTTTTAAACTCAAATGACATTTTCAATAATCGTTAAGCAATTAACGGCGTTTAACGACATTCAAAGTAAACTACAATAATGACCCGTCAAACCCTCCCTGCATAAAAGGAACTTGACTCTCATCTAGATATGTTTTCGAGCGTCATGTGTTCCTCAAGTTTTTTTTGACATAGACTTATGACAGCCATGTGCGAACATCTAACATAAGACGTTTACAGTGTAGACACGGCCTTTATAAGTATTGCGAAGCGTCGGGTTTTGGTATGTACAGTTTGCTACTAACTCGAATCATCAGCAGTTAGTTTAAACATATTGTATTCGGATAAAATAACAATGTATCAGGTTATATACAAACATACATGTAAATAAGGATTAGACCGGAAGATATGCTTATAAAGTTCTTCTCCTTTGTTTTACTCTTTACAACAATTGTACCAGTGATGTAACACTGGCAGATACAATATGTTTTGTTTAGAAATGTTTGAATATATTTCTGGTATACAACGTAATAAGAGAAAAAGAAAAAAAGCGACCGTGATTGAAATTGTGAGGGAGACAAGACATAATATATGAGAAGGTGCACTATGAAAGTCTGAAAATGGGAGGGAGACAAGACATAATATATGAGAAGGTGCACTATGAAAGTCTGAAAATGGGAGGGAGACAAGGCATAATATATGAGAAGGTGCATTATGAAAGTCTATGCAGACTGAATTGAATAATAAAGATTGCCCGAATCTATTAGTGGTTTTAATACGATTTTGAACAACTTTGAAAATCCTAATGCTTTGGTCAGTGGGTAGCAAATTATCTCCAAACAGTAGTACTTGAGTTGATAGTGAGCAAATAGGACGAACGGTTTCGAGGAGGGAAAGACATGGTTGTTGGTAAATACGACAAAAGAAGAAAAAGTACTCTGTCCTTTCAATTTCTCAACATGACATAGTGGTGAGTCTATTATATCAGTTTTGAAAAGGGTTAAATTTAGAGAACCACAAATTGTTCAAAGTCAAGTGTGTGCTATCTGGTCTATCCGGACACCCGTGTAGTAATATATTGGTAGTTGTTTACGTTTGTTTGTATTTAATAAGTGTTTGAAAAATGTAGATATTCCCAGAGAGACAAGTACTGGTCTGTTAAAGTACGCATTCTCTAGATATCGTTTTCCTATGGTGACATGCCTGTATTGGTAGTGTATTTGGAAATGTAAAGAAGCTGAAGAAAGCAAGTTATTGTAGACTGAAAAACGAATAGTGCGATCGAGAGGGAATCGACAACAACACAATGATGTGTAATGTACAACTGAATTTCAGACGGCATCTATACGACGGGAGAATGGTGGCATGATTTTAACTGTCTAATCACGTGATGGAACACAGAAGCAAAATGTACATCATTTCCACCTTAAACAGGGTGACCATAACTGGAACATTAACCATCCGGAGATCTTGGCAAATATCCACCTCTATGCGTGCTACGGAAGAAATTATGATGACATTTGCAAACAGCTTGAATCCCAATGAGACGCCGTGTAACACGGCGTCTCAATGTGACCCATGCTGCTTGCAATTTTAGAACAATGGTTATAGAGAATATTTCTAAAATCCGGAAAAATCCGGAG
>JAULCE010109651.1:0-12459 GCA_032359355.1 Macoma nasuta | reverse complement strand
CCTCTCTGTGGGTCAAGGCTATATAAATTCCGAAAATTCAGCTTTAGGTACCGCTCTAAATATAGCAACATTGAATTAGTTTCTCTTCCAGTTAAATGATTGTAAAAACAACACCATTTGTACTAACTAATTTTGATGCTTTTCCTCTTCAGAAATTTAAACTATGTATATATTACATGTAATTCCTCCCGCTATAACGCAAACGTTGCACTTGGCAAAGTGCGCAAAATACAATAAGACATGCAAAGGAAAAAAACCGGTCCAAGACGCAAATAAGCCAACATATATCGAAGCATGTCACTGGCAAATGATGTTTGCATATCAAATGAAAACGTTGCAGATAACGACCCAACACATCAATCAAAATAAGACAGCTGATCCTGATGCGTTTGATCCCCCTATACTTTTACCACCAGGATGAAAGCATGTATCATACTGGTATTTAGAAGACTGTATCAATATGACTTATACTAAATATAAAATAATTACCCCCCTCGATTCGAATCTGCGACCTTACGACCGGCGCGCCTAGAAGAGAAATACATCCTAATACAGTGTATGAAAAAGTAAAACCCCCAACTTTTCAACTAACCAAAATTACAAAATACTTGAGTAAAAACATACTCTGTCTATATTGTTAATAATGAGATCAATGGGTAACTCAAATGATGACTCATATTTTGTCGTTTAATTTAAGAGAGAACAGTTGGATGTAATTTTAATTAAGAGGTAACTTAGTGATCACCATGATGAGAAAAAAACTGTAAACTCAAACTTTATACAGGAGGCCAATCAGTCTCCAACCCTCTGATTAAACCGCAATGTGTAACTGTTAATATTAGGACGAGAATGATTGTACTCTGATTCTTATCAGACGGGGGCCTAACGTTGCATACTATTTCTAGCTACAATAACACTATCTGGGTAATTTCTCGTCTTGAAGCAATTATGTCGTATGTCAAGTTATTCCATAAAATGTTGATAATCAAAAATTATTCGACGATATCACTATGTTTGAGTGTAACGTAACCTTTTTGGTTAGTTTAATGCCTAGATGAATATGACAACTATTATCTTTTCCGGTTTGAAATCTTCATAATATAACTAATTAAACGAGCGAGGGAGCTTACTACATTAATACATTTAAGTGCGTTCTAGCTCGATGACAAACGGAAAATCAGAATTTAAAGAGAACTTTAGGTTCCTCACACAAAGGTACATTTGTAAGAGAAATTCACAGACACTCTGCTGAGGTGTATGGTGGCAGTTTTCGGTACGCCATAGTAGAAAAATGGCGAGCTGAATATAAACGTAGAGAGTGAAACATTTTCTATAGGCGGATAAGCTTGGGGCATCATCAAGATGGGTCATCCGAATTAACCTGCATGGTCGCATCAAAAGACTGCAGACAGCAGATTCTGTAAATGTAAAATGAAAACCATTTGAACTTCTATGCTCTTCTTATAACAAAAGAAAGTATTAAAACTACCATTAGGACCCAGTCCATAAAAATTAATTAGAATTTTAATATTATGAAAATTCATGCAGTATGATTATGCTCTTGAACGGGCACTTTTCATATTTAATAGTATTAATAAAATATGAAATGTTAAAACTCGCTAATTCAATATTGGGTGTTTAACTATTTACAACTAGTTATAACACCTAAATCAATAGCACTTTGCATGAATTGCTGTAGTCCCTGATATTTTCAATATGGATTTATCATAGCAAGCTGTTTTCAATAGAGAGGCATAGTGCCTGTAGTCGACCTTTCTAGAATGGATCCAAATTAAGTTGCCTAAGTTATCTAAGCTTTTCTTTACAATGTAGTAAATATATTAGGGGACACTAGCACAATGTCGTATTAAGTTTCCTAAACAAAGCAGACCATAAAAAAAAGCAATTATTCATGTTTTTTTAATGAGTTAGTACAACATGTTTTGTTTTTAAATTATTAGTTTTATGTTAAATACGAAAAAGTTAACTGTAGTCTTTTTCTATCAGAGTTATTATACATGAACATGTATATAAGCAAACCAAGTGTGTGTGATTTCTCAACCCATACCAGACATAAGATCGATTACTTCCAATTGTATTCCGTTTTGGATTGTAATCGTGATTAAATTTCGATTACATTCGATTACATTTATATTAAAAAGAAGAAGTTGCTTTGACGCCTAAAAATACATCTCCGTCTTTTCTCTGAAATATTAGTATCAAACAGTACAAAGCTATACCGGTATATAAGTCCCCAGATGAGATGCATTTTTCTAAATGTTCAACCCAAGACAATTGCAGTGGCCATAAAGCATTTCATTGTAAAGACAGGCTAAATATGTAGACCCCAAAAATATTGCTCCTGAAGCAGTAGTCCCATCAGGGGTTTTACAATTTGCTAATGTGCTGCTTAGTGAATAACCAGGATATTTACTGTAGTTTATTCCTCTTATCTGGAACCCTTGTAACTAAGAAATAAACTCGATTACTTTGGAAACGGAACGTATTGTGGTACAGCGATGTATGTCCGTCCGTCCCTCCCTCTCTCTGTTCGTCCGTCTGACTCTTTTTCCGGACGATAAATTTAGTTGCGCTTGACGTAGGTCAACCAAACTTCACGATCAAATTTATTATCATACAGGAACAAATCCATTGGCTTTTGGGTCCGGTTTGATTATTTGTCTGGAGCTTTACCACTTTATGGACTTAGATTATTGAAAAATTGTAAGTTCCGGATGATACTTTAGTTCTGCTTCAAATAGGTTGACCAAATTTCACAATTCAATTTATTAGCAAAACGGAAGAACCCTATTGATTTTAGAACCATTTCGACTATTTATTCTGCAGTAACGCCCCTTTATAGCGTAGATAATTGAATAATTGAATCCGGACGATAAATTCAGTTCTGCTTGATGTCGGTCAACCAAATGTTTGGATTAGCTTTATTAGCATACAGGGAAGAACCTTTTTGAATATTGATAAGGTTCGATTATTTTTCATGCAGTAACAGACCTTTACATGCATAGATTATTGAAATAAATGTCATTTCCGGGCGTTTAAGGTTCTGCTTGATGTAGGACAACCAAATTTCACGATTGCCGTTTTTATCATACTGGGAAGAATTCGTTTGATTTTGGGTCTGGTTATATTATTTTTTCTGCAGTTACACATTTATTTTTACAAAAAGCATTTCTCCTTGTTTGTTTCACTATACTTAAATACAAACGTGTATGGTTTTCTTATACCCAGTTAATGAGTTTTATATGACGCCCTTAAGTACACTTGAAATGAAAAAAGAACATTTTCTTTTCAAGGCAATATTATTTCAGTAATCTTATAAACATTAGAATTCATTATTAGCACGACTTAAATATATTTACATCTGACAGTGTTAAATCCAGATTAGAACCAGAAAAAAATGAGAAATTTCCAAACTATTGTCACTCAGATCCAATTTCAAGCCAAGTTTTGCAAGAAAAATGTATTTTTTTTCAAAAGTGAGGCAAAGAATTGTGTACACACAAGTTACCGTGATGAGGTATTGATTATTTTTTATCAGACACATTTGTAGGTTTGTTTTCAAGAATTGGTTCATGGATATCAGCACAATATAAATAATAATACAGTGCAGACAACTGCTTTTCTTCAGTAGCTTTTAGCCACAATTACCAAACGAAATGGTCAATATGCTTCCATTTATAAGCTCATAGTTTACAGGAAAATTCCTGATGAAACCTTCGTCTAAACCTGGCATATGATAATATGTATAAACTTCGCCATAAAACTTCATTCTGAGGTTACATATAACACGTTAAAATCGGGGCAAGAATCTCTTGGGAGAGAAGGACGTGACAAAACACCAAGAACATTGTTTTGTTCGGCATCTAAGTCTTAAAGAATACAACCTCCAGTAATTCTTCAATATCTGCATATATTTCATAGGCCTTTCTCAACTTGTCATTTCCGAACCCAAATTATCACACAAAAGATGTTTCATTAGAGTATAGCTCCAATACCCACACCCCCTTACCCTCGTACCATTTTTCTTGTTGACATGTCTCATAGACAGCAACACAAAATAACTAGGACACCATGTATTTCTTAAGTGTTTTTTGCCAGAAAAATCGAAACAAATGCCCTGTAGGCTGCTAATTATATGTATATTTGAAATGATCAGAATAAAATACCGCCCTAACACAGTAATAAGCTTCGCCATAATACTGCATTTTTGTAGTTAATATATTCAAACCGGATACGGAGGCCGTGACAAACTTTTCAGGAGCTTTAACAAACAAGTTTCGTACAACATCTAATATTTTATCTGCATTTATTCCATACGTGTCTGTAACCTTGTAATTATCCAAATTGTGATGCAGGATGTCTTCAGATAAATAAAACCCCACCCAGCCCGCCCGCATTTGCATCTTAAAACGCTTCATAGACGGCAGCACATAATTATTAATTAACTAATACATGCTACAGAGATATTCATTTTATCCTTAATCGTTTTGTTAGGAAAACTAAAACAATTACCAAGTAGGCTTCCGATTATAAATATGTTTGAAAATA
The DNA here is from genome assembly GCA_032359355.1 of Macoma nasuta. Lineage (NCBI taxonomy): Eukaryota > Metazoa > Mollusca > Bivalvia > Cardiida > Tellinidae > Macoma > Macoma nasuta. Next base: position 7,890 of record JAULCE010109651.1, on the reverse strand, counting down.
AAAAAAGATAACTGGAAAAAAAATATCCCTAACACTGACAGATTAAATTTTATTTACGTCGACCTTATACTGCATTCTAATGTTAACAAGTTGGTTCCTGTACATAAAGGGCTGAACTCTACGTCTGTCATCAAAACTCGCTGTACTTGAGGCTTATCAATGCATTGCTTTCTGCCTCCAATTAACCGTTTTTCAGTGACCAGAAGCTGAGCTGCGAATTAGAAAATGACTAGCAGGAGATCAGTTCTAACATGGAGGGGGTTCAGGTCGGGATAGATTGCATACGGCGTTACCTTTACGTTTCAGCAGTCCATGTTTGCAACTTCACAATATTTGGTCGTTTTATAAAAAAATAAGAAATGATTTGCTCAGATGCCCCAAAAATCTAAAATTGCAGTAAAACCTCTCTAAAGCGGCCAGTCTTTAAATAGTAACAGGTTGATACAAAGGCAGGTGGTTGTTTAATGCAGGATGAAAGTATTGCATAAAGCTCCCGTAGGAGCTTTATGCATTACTTTCGGCTTGCATTAAGCAGCCACCTGTTTTAATTTTTTTTAAATAAGTCGCATTTTGGATGGCCGCTATAGACAGGTTTGACTGTCTTAGATTCAACAAGACTTAGGCTTAACTCGAAAGTTTGACTTTTTCATTTCTAGAGGAAGTGTTTGGATGAAATTTTGCACGTTTGAACAGGACGTAAAAGTAAATAAAAATAACATATCCCTATGTCGAAAGGGTGATCAGGGGCAAAACTAAGATATTTTGAAAATTGCGTAAGAAAATAGCAGACCCATGTTTTTTCAGTTTGGAAACTGCTCTCTGAACAAAGATATTCAAAGTCAAAAATCGAATTAGGTCACCAAAAATGAAAAACCTGCACAATTCAAACGCTTATAACATTGTCATGAAAGCATAATTTGCCAATCCGTGCCAAAAATGTTTCTCAGAAAATTCCAAACTTGAGATAAAGTGAGCTCCGCATGGTCATCTATGAGTTTAAAGGCATAAACTTCACGTCCGAACAAAGATTTATTTTTTTACGTCGCAAACCAAACGTTTTGTTTCCAAAGAGTCCGTGGGTAATATTAACCATAGCGTTAACCATCGGCCTATGTCATAAAATGGCTAAAACCTTGTTCAGGAGCCAACCGAAAGTCTGGGCCCGTAAAACTCGATGACAATCATTGAAATGAGATGATCTAGAACATGGTACAGTCCTTTCCGAGATAGGACTAATATTAAGGACTAACATTAGCCCAAGTGTCAGGCTCGAGCCGGAACCGTCTGGTGAGGCTGAAGGTCGTGGGTTCTCATACATTGAAGAGTTATCGTTCCTTAATCGATTTGTGGTGTTAAATTGTCTTTCCTCAGCCTTTCTTTGCCGATATATGAATGTTTAAAGTTCAGACACGTCGAATTGGAGGTTCGAACCTCGGTCCCGGAGGAACCGGACACTTTGGCCCGGAAAACTTGACGCCAATCGATTAGAAATAAGAAGATTACAACATGGTAAAATCCGTTTGAAGATAGGACTACTTTTAAGGACTAACCCTAGCCCAAGTGTCAGGTTCGAGCTCGAACCGTCTGGTAAGGCTGGAGGTCTTGGGTTCTTGTACATTGAAGAGAAATTGTTCCTAAATCGATTGGTTTGCTTTCCTCAGCCTCCTCTTTGTCGAGATATAAATCTTTAAAGTTCAGACCCCTCGATTTTGAGGTTCGAACCTCGGTCCCGGACGAACCGGACAACCTGGCCAGGAAAACTTGACGACAATAGATTTGACATGAGATGCTCTAGAACATGGTACAATCCGTTCCGAGATAGGACTAATATTAAGTACTAACCCTAGCCCAAGTGTCAGATTCGAGCCCTAACCGTATGGTGGGACTGGAGGTCTTGGGTTCTCGTACATTGAAGAGTTATCGTTCCTTGATCGATTGGCGTCGGATTTTCTTTTCTCAGCCTTTTCTTTGCCGATATATGAATGTTTAAACTTAAGAACCTCCGAAATTGGGGTTCGAACTTCGCTCCCAGACGAACCGGACGACTGGGCCCGGAAAACTTGACGCCAATCGATTCGACATGAGATGTTCTACATCATGATACAATCCATTTGGGGATAGGATTTATGTTAAGGGCTAATACTAGCCCAAGTGTCAGGTTCGAGCCCTATAGGTATTGGGTTCTTGAACCTTGAAGAGTTGTAGTTTCCTAATCGATTGGCGTCGAGTTTTCTTTCCTCAGCCTTTTCTTTGCCGAGATATGAATGTTTAAAATTCAGACCCCTTGAATTTGAGGTTCGAACCTCAGTCCCGGACGAACCTGACGGCTGGGACTGGAAAAACTGACGCCGATAGGTTTGTCTTGAAAGGTCCTAAAAATGGAACAAGCCGTTTTAAGATTTAATGAGAGATGAGGCCGTGCCCTTTCTCTGGAATTTCAGGTTCGAACCCGAACCGTCTGGCTGGATTGGAGCTCCGGCGTCCAGTATGTTTTAGAGTCATCCTTCCCAAACCTATGGCCTCGGAAATACCTTTTCCAGCTTTTTCGTTGGAGAGATATTGATATTCAAAGTGGGGAACTCCCCGAAATTGGGATTCGATCCTCGGTCCCAAGCCAACCGAAAGTCCAGGCCAAGAATATTTGACGCCAATAAGCTTGTCTTAGATGGCCCTATAGCATGGTACCATCCGTTTCGAGATGGGATGAAATACAAGGTCGTGTCCTCAACTCAAGTTTCAGGTTCGAAACTGAACATTCTGGACAGCCGGAAGTCCTGGGCTCCAGTAACTTGAAGAGCCATTCTTCTCAAACCTATCGGCGTCGAGTTTACCTTTCCCAGCCATTTTGTTTTTGAGGATTTTTTTTTCTGAAATATGATACCCCTTGAAAACCCTAATTAACCCTTAAAACAGTGTTTGACCAAACTGTTAAGCCAACTGTAGGTCAGGTCAAGAAAATTCGACGCCAGTAACGTTATTAACATGGTACAATCCGTTGTGAGATAGAATGAAAGACAACAAAATTATTCAATAAACTTATTACGTTTTGTTTCCAAAGAGTCCCTGGGTAACGTTAACCTAGCCATCGGCCTAGGTCCTAAAATGGCTAAAACCTTGTTCAGGAGCCAACCGAAAATCTGGGCCCGGAAAACTCGACGAAATTCATTGAAATGAGATGATCTAGAAAATGGTACAGTCCGTTCCGAGATGGTAATTATATTAAGGACTAACCCTAGCCCAAGTGTCAGGTTCGAGCCCGAACCGTCTGGTGAGGCTGAAGGTCGTTTGTTCTCGTACATTGAAGAGTTATTGTTCCTTAATTGATTGGTGTCAAATTTTCTTTCCTCAGCCTTTTCTTTGCCGATATATGAATGTTTAAAGTTCAGACACGTCGAATTTGAGGTTCGAACCTCGGTCCCGGACGAACCGGACAACCTGGCCCGGATAACTTAGCGCCATTTGATTGAAAATAAGAAGATTACAACATGGTAAAATCCGTTTGAAGATAGGACTAATATTAAGGACAAACCCTAGCCCAAGTGTCAGGTTCGAGCCCGAACCGTCTGGTAAGGCTGGTAAAGGGTTCTTGTACATTAAAGAGTAATCGTTCCTAAATCGATAGGCGTCGAGTTTTCTTTCCTCAGCCTCTTCTTTGCCGAGATACAAATGTTTAAAGTTCAAACTACTCGATTTTGAGGTTCTTACCTCGGTCTCGGACGAACCGGACAACCTGGCCCGGAAAACTTGACGACAACCAGGTTTGTCTTGAAAGGTCCTAAAAATGGTACAAGCCGTTTTAAGATCTAATGAGAGATAAGGCCGTGCCCTTCTCTCGAGTTTCAGGTTCGAACCCGAACCGTCTGGCCGGATAGGAGGTCCGGGTTCCAGTATGTTTTAGAGTCATCCTTCCCAAACCTATCGCGTCGGATATACCTTTTCCAGCCTTTTTGTTGGAGATATATTGATATTCAAAGTGGGGAACTCCCTGACATTGGTTATTCGATCATCTGTCCCGAGCCAAGCGGAAGGGTAGGCCCAGAAAATTTGACGCCAATAAGTTTGTCTTGATTGGCCCTATATCATGATACCATCCGTTTCAAGATGGGATGAAATACAAGGCCTTGTCCCTTATGCAAGTTTCAGGTTCTAATCCGAACATTCTGGCCAGCCGGAAGTCCTGTGCTCCAGTATGTTGAAGAGTCATTCTTCTCAATACTATCGGCGTTGAGTTTACCTTTCCCAGACATTTTCTTTTTGATATATTTTTTTCTTAAGTATGATACCCCTTAAAACCCTTAATTAACCCTTAAAACAGTGTTCCAACCTAGGTGTCAAGCCAATCGTAAATCATGTTAAGAAAATTCGACGCCAGTAACGTTTTTACATAGTACAATCCGTTGTGAGATAAAATGAAAGACAACAAAATCATTTATATTTGAAATTCAAGTTTGGGCTTTATTTGTACCTAAACCTGGGAATTAAACTTAGTCGATTTGAGTTATGAAATGATCAGGGTCCAAGCTGTTTGCAAATAGATCACGAGGTGTCACATCACAGCACTATATATTAAAAACCGCGGTTGATGATCAGTGTATTAATCGTTTTATTATTAAATAGCCACTATCGCAGCATCTCGTCACACAATCTAGACTAAGCTGATTTGAGTTATGAAACGATCAGGATCCAAGCTGTTTGCAAACTGCTTAAGCCGTTTCTCATCACAGCACTATATATTAAAACACGACGGTTGATGAACATGTGTTTAAACCGTCCTATTGTCAAATAGCCACTATTGCAGCATCTGGTCACACAACGTCGACATAGTCGATTTGAGTTATGAAATGATCGGGTCGAAGCTGTTTGCAAACATCTTACACAGTGTGTCATCACATCACTATATATTTAAACACCGCGATTGATGATCAGTGTATTAACCGTCTTATTAACAAATAGCCACTTTCGCAGCATCTGGTCACACAATGAAGACTGAGTCGATTTGAGTTATCAAATGATCAGGGTCCAAGCTGTCTATGTTCGATTTGCTCAACGCTTTATCATAACAAGTTCATGTATTATCATGATAACACACACTTTTTGACAGCCTGATCAGACGCCGAGCTGTGCTCAGTGTTTTCAATGAGTTATCATTCCATAGTAGGAGGGTCAGACGCCGATCTGTTGTCTGTGAGCTAATCTTTTATCATAAAAAGATAATGTACCTGTTATCATGAGAACACACTCTTTTATACAGTCTGAACAGACGCCGAGCTATGCTTAGTGTATATGAGTGCTATCATTATGTAATAGGATGATCAGACGCCTAGCTATGCTCTCTGTGGTCAATGTTTTATAAAAAAACATCATGTGAAATCATGATAACAAAGCTCTTCTATATAGCCTGATCAGACGCCGAGCTGTGCTCAGTGTATTTAATGTGGAAGCATGATAAAATCACGTGTTATTCTTTTATACCTCAGTGTTAATGTGGCTTTTCAATTACGAATCATTGATGTTCTATGTTAGCGCAAATGTAACTAATCTTATTTGACTTTATTAAACAGTGCAGTTATTTGAATAAGTTTCTTCTACAGATCACATCATTTTTGATCACGAGAAGAACTTATTCCTATCGTTTTTCTCGTACATAGAAGAGTTATCGTTCCTTAATCGATTGGTGTCAAGTTTTCTTTCCTCAGCCTTTTCTTTGCCGATATATGAATGTTTAAAATTCAGACACGTCGAATTTGAGGTTCGAACCTCGGTCCAGGACGAACCGGACAAACTGGCCCGGAATACTTGACGCCAATCGATTGGAAATGAAAATATTACAACATGGTAAAATCCGTTGGAAGATAGGACTAATATGAAAGACTAACCCTAGCCCAATATCTGGTTCGAACCCGAACCGTCTGGTGAGGCTGGAGGTCAAGGATTCTTGTACATTGAAGAGTAATCGTTTCTAAATCGATTGGCGTCGAGTTTGTTTTCCTCAGCCTCTTCTTTGCCGAGAAATAAATGTTTAAAATGAAAATGAAATAAATGTTTCAGACCCCTCGATTTTGAGGTTCAAACCTCGGTCCCGGACGAACCGGACAACCTGGCCAGAAAAAAACTTGACGCCAATCCATTGGTGTGTTTAATGCTTTATCATAACAAGTGCATGTGTTATCATGATAACACACTCTTTTTGACAGCCTGATCAGACGCCGAGCTGTGCTCAGTGTTATCATTACATATACATAGTAGGGGGGGGATCAGACGCCGATTTATGGTCTGTGTGCTTAATGTTTTATCATAAAAAGATCATGTACGTGTTATCATGATAGCACACTCTTTTATACAGTCTGAACAGACGCCGAGCAATGCTTAGCGTATATCAGTATTATCATTATGCAATAGGTTGATCAGACGCCTAGCTATGCTCTAATTATGAATCATTGATGTTCCGCATTATAGCAAATGTAGCTATCCTTATTTGACTTTATTAAACAGTGCAGTTATTTGAATAGGTTTCTTCTACAGATCACATAATTTTTGATCACGAGAAGAACTTATTCCTATAAACTTATTACGTTTTGTTTCCAAAGAGTCCCTGGGTTATATTAACCCTAGCCATCGGCCTAGGTCCTTAAATGGCTAAAACCTTGTTCAGGAGCCAACCGAATGTCGGGGTCCGGGAAACTCGACGACAATCATTGAAATGAGATGATCTAGAGCATGGTACAGTCCGTTCCGAAATAGTACTAATATTAAGGACTAACCATAGCCAAAGTTTCAGGTTCCTGCCCGAACCGTCTGGCGAGGCTGGAGGTCTTTGGATCTTGTACATTGAAGAGTAATCGTTCCTAAATCGATTGACGTCAAGTTTTCAGCATCTGGTCACACAATCTAGACTTGATTTGAGTTAAGAAACGATCAGGGTCCAAACTGTTTGCAAACAGCTTAAGCCATTTCTCATCACAGCACTTTATATTAAAACAAAACGGTTGATGATCAGTGTTGTAATCGATTTATTATCAAAAAGCAACTATCGCAGCATATGGTCACACAATGTAGACTTAGTCGATTTGAGTTTTGAAATGATCAGGGTCCATGCTGTTTTCAAAAAGCTTACGCAGTGTCTCATCACAGCACTATACATTTAAACACTGCGGTTGATGTTCAGTGTTTTAACCGTCTTATCAACAAATATCCACTATCGCAGCATCTGGTCACACAATGTTGACTTGAAGTCGATTTGAGTTATCCAATGATCATGGTCAAAGCTGTCTATGCTCGTTGTGATTAATGATTTATCATAACAAGATCATGTGTTATCATGATAACACACTCTGTTTAACAGCCTGATCAGACGTCGAGCTGTCCTCAGAGTTTTCTATGTGCTATCAGTACATAGTAGGGTGTCGGACGCCGATCTATGGTCTGTGTGCTTAAAGTTTCTTTACATATCACATAAATATTTGATCACGAGAAAAACTTATTGGCCAAATTTTGACAACTTACACATGTTTCGAGTGTGGATAAGTGGATTCGGTTTCAACAATCAACCAACTTTTATTATTTGAAAGCAGAGAGCTGTGCTGATGCGACACAGTAGTAGCACGCGTTAGACACATTATCTCACACAGTCTATTATCCAGACATCGGACTGACCAGTCCGAGAATTCCTGTTTTAGAGAAATATCATTGGAGCTATTAGAATTCTTAGCATGTTGAGGTCGAGGATCTTATATAAACCGCTCCCCACGTTTTAGTTTCTACCACTGAGCCACTGGAGAGGTTAATTTTTCGAGTGCAGACCAAGATCTGTACGGATGGATACGGTTATAGTGTATGGCGACAGTGCATACCATGATCAGACGTCTTGGTCATACAATGCAAATTCGGATC
>JAULCE010109540.1:0-12461 GCA_032359355.1 Macoma nasuta | reverse complement strand
AAGCAAAACATGTTTAAAATTGACTGACATGATTCGATGAATGTCATCAAAAGAATACTCTTTATTTAATGTAAAGGATGGTAATCTGAGAGTTGTCACATTTCAAACAAACAGTTCAAAGCCTATAGACCATGGAAGGTATCGAAAAAATTGGAAGTTTGCTAAAAAATATGGTAGTAAATCATTGCATTGATTTTTTTAATCCTTGTTGAACGTTTTGAGAACCAGGGATACCGTTAGTTTCCAGAAAAAAGTCGATAACCCAGTCATGAAGGAATATTTTGTCAAGGGATTTTTTCATTTGAAAGCTTGCTTAATCATATATGTCAAAACATGTTGTTCAAGAAACTGGTATACACCTAAAATATTTCAAATTTACAATAGTTTCTTTTTCTTTAAGCATATATAGGACCAAAATATGAGTTTGAGCAAGCACACGATTTGAATCATTTTTTTCGAATCCATGTCCAGGCCCATCTTTCACAAAGCCACTTGAGTCGAGATCGTGCTCAAACTTAATATTTAAACATTGGATATCTCATTCAATTGTATAGCCACTGCAATTAAGTTACGTTTGCCTGTGGAACGTTCCATTTTTACGGGCAGACATAATTATAGTACAGTAGCAATAACATTCAGGTCAATATTTGAGATTGAATTTCTAAGTTTGAGCACGATCTCGACTCGGGACGCTTTGTGAAAGCCGTACCAGGTCCTTAAACCTTATACCTTTGGTGATAAGACATATGGTGGCAAACTTGCGTACCTATGGTACCGAATAGATTTAAATAACCGCATACGTAATCACTTTGCTCAAAAGACGTATCGTTAGCGCTTCTGAGGCAGCCGATTGTTCAAATATTGCAGGGAAGCTTTCTCCAAATTTAAAGAAACAGTTCGATGCCTTCGTTTCGGCATCTATATCCATTTTTTTCAGATTTTAATTTCTTGTGATTAAGTCTAGAAATAGCAAGCGGAGGAAAGGAATAACGATGCTAACTGTGTTCTTTATTAAAATGGTCTCAACACTTTGAAATAAACAGTTTGACTCTATGTGTATGCGCAGTATTGAAACTGATTAAAGCGATAAATAAAACGGTTTGGGCTCCGATTCGTTCCGGTTTGGTTGCGGTTGAAATAGCATACAAACTGATTCAAAACTCACAGAAACCACATGATAAACTTATAGATTCGCAGCATGTGGTTTTCGAGAATGTTGAATCGGTCTGTACACCATATCCACCAATCACATAATAATTTGTTTTGCATTCGATACGATTCCGATTCTGGTTTCAATTTTAATTAATTAGTTTCTGTACTGTAGTGGAAAAGAAGTTATTCACAGACTTTTCAACGGTAAAAAAACATTTCGAGCACGTGTAATTATTCATAATGCATGTGGTCCTTTGGCAAAATCTATATTTAGGTATGCACCGCGTTTACGTCGCTTAAAAGTGTAATTTGCAAAAGTGTTTCATAGTATTATTAGGATTGAGTTCACGTTTGAAGTTTGTTTTTTATTTAACAGCCAATTAGTGTGTAACATTAATTTCAGATGAAACGATAAGTCATATTATTCGAAGATTCACCCACACTATGTCAAGATAGAGCTATGATCGCTTTTGTGGTTGAAAAGCAAACCTGGAAGTTGTTGTCATTTTTAGATTATTTATTATTCATTTAGTTATTCCTTCACCCATTTACAATGTGCATTTATGCATCCATTTATTCATTAATTCATTCATTTACGTAACATCGATACAATTATGTATTATCACTGTTATTTATCTATACTAAATGCTGTAATCAATTTAACCTGTTCCCCCACATGAGCGTCATTTAGCACCTCTGTAACTGATAGCTAATGAAAACATTATAGAAAAAGAAGCATTTGCTCTTTACGAACAAATGCTTCATTTCCTACAATTTTTTCAATCCAATTAAAGCATGGAATTTTACTTCTCCCGATATTTTCATATTTTTCGTCATATTATTTTTTTGTGGATTGGTCTAAAATAACATGTAGAGAAAATGGTTAAGTCTTCGTCCACTAAGGAGAATTATGGAAGTTGTCCTAAAATTGGTCAACCTTTTAAGTAGAAAAGTCATATCGGCCAATATCTTCTCAATATCTTACTCATATCCGTTCGGTACTTTGACGATATTTTACCCATCGTATTTAATTGGACTTACATCGTTTTACATCATTGCGGGTCCAAACTAGACAAATATCATATACGTTTTACTATTCGATTTCGGATCTCTATCGGTCTAATACTGATACAAATGGGAATTGTTTACAAGCAAGAGTAATTTAAGACATGTGAATAATATTAGTGATTTATTTAGATTACTTACGAATATATTAAATATGAAAAACTTTGGTCGACATATTGCTAATTTAACTGCTCTCTGGTGCATCGGATGTAGTAACATACCAAACGTTTAAGTACTCAAAGCTATATATATATCAGAACGAAATCGAAGTCAGTATTTCAGTTAAGAATTGTATATGCATATGTCACCAATATGGTGTTTATTTGTTTTTAACATATTGATTTATTCAACAAGCTGGTAATCAATACTTTGATTTTATGTTATGAAATATATATTCTACACATAGAATGTGCTTTATTCGTGTATACGAAAAGTCATCATATAGTTGGTGTTTCCTTGTCTCTTGAAGTTTTTTGTATTAGTTGGATATTGTTTGCTCACGTGCAAATCATACTAAACTCAGAAACCTTTTTGGATACAAAGCGCTAGTGAACTGTGAATCACATATTTTATCGTTTTAATTCTAAGTCTTTGGCCATCATGTGGACCTGCAATGGTATGCTGTTTGAGGAAATCTAGGCTTCAAATACATCTCCTGTCTGGATTATCTAGTAGGCTATCTCTGAGAAAATCAACAAACCTTTATTCTGTACACAATATCCAGACAGTGATATAATTCAATACACAAACTTTAAATTAATGTCTGGGGACATGCATCTTTTTATCAGAAAATATGTTTCTACCAGAGTATTTATTCCTTATCAGTCTAAAATGTACTTGTTGTAGATAAGTACATATGGCTATTCTTTGCAACGCCCTTACACGGGCATTGTAAGAGTAAATTGCCGTCTAAAAAGACATTAGAAAGTAATCGGTTCTGTGAATCAGGTTCTGTCCGGCTTTCAGAACATAAGACCTTTGAAAAGGCGATTAGCTATTGCCTTCATCAATACAGTTTAAATAGAAAATGCATGCTCGTATGTGAAGCTTTTCAACAGTTTTATTTTACCAAATGACTGAACATTTCGTTAACAAACCACTAAAGTCAGAAACGGATGTTATCAGTTCAACCTAGATCAAGAGCAAAGAACCTGAACTTTGTTACATATACAGCAAAACGTCCCTAATCCGGGACACCTTTTAACAAAATCGGATATGTTATAAATGCACGTTGCTGCTTTTTACATACAGGTTGAATGTAATACAGTAAACTCATATATGAGCTTTCAGCATTATATTTTGTCTACATTCAGCTTTAACTTGTCTTAAAAACAATATTTTAGCCATATATCTGGTTTAGAGAGTGTCCGGTTTAGAGAGGTTTATTGTAATAGTATTCGTAAGCTGAGCTGCATTCGGCTAAACGGATAGGCAAAACACTTATTTTGGACAACGACAAACACCTATTACATGTATTTGATTTTAAAATTGCAATACTGCACGTAGTTTTAGCTGATATACCGTAAATTGGGATATTTTGACGTCGAGATATTTTCGCCACTTTTGCCAAAAAGGCTAGTGTTCAATGTTGGTCAGTCTTATTTTCGCCATTTAGGATTGAAGTGGCCAAAAATAAAATATCTACCGTATTTCAAACAAGCATGTTAATTGTCCACAAAAGGTGACTGTGAATTCGGTGAATGACCATCTTGGTAAAAAAAAGATTTATAAAGTAAATGAATTGATGACTTAGGTAAAAGTGAAATTATATAGTACAAAACGGTATATCACACCTACAATTTAAACTTAATCACATTTCGACAATTATTGTCATGGTGGATGCATTGGTCGATATGGTGTGCCGATAAATTCGGATGAATCTCAATTTCGGATCACGTTAGAAACATACCAAAATATAATCAACGATTGCCGTAGAGTATGCTATATTTATATTTCCATTAAACAGTGAGTATATGCAAAATATGCTATTAAAATCTGATCTCTTGAGTGAATAAAATCGTAGATACTTAATGACGAAAACATTCACTCGACGCAAACTTACATAGCGGAAGATGGTTCTATAATGGTGCAGTTACTATTCTTAGGACCGGTAATATTCCGGATACGAAACGATTCAGTCAATGGAAAGTTTTTTAGGTTAAAAACACGATTAAATTCTCTACACAATTTTGCTTGTGCACATATAAAATTTCACCAAGTAAATGACCTCTTTGTGTATCACGCCAAACAACCTAACAATACAACACACAATCACCAAGCTAATTATCGACTTGTTACCTGAGTGACCCGGGGACACGACTTTGTCTACACAATATTTCGCACAGGTTAACACGCGAAAGTATGGCTAATGTTAGGGCAACGGTTCGTTTTGCCCTAAGACTTTTATTGGTGCTTTTAATTTTCGCCACTTGACGAGGGTGGTGAAATATGCCAATTATAAACCAAGGCCAAAAAAAACCAATTTACGGTACTTGGCATTTACTTCATACCCGAGGTTTGTAAGGTATAAGTATAGTTGCGTGTCTAAAACGCCTGCAAAAATTCTATGACAATATTGGTCATTATAAATAAAACTTTCAGACCTTATAATTGTTTTCCAGACGAATCAACCTCAAATTTAATACCGGCATTCGTAAATGAGTAAATGACTAGTACTCTTTTGCTTGATAAATTAGCTTTCAAACAGCCGTCGATTCTAACATTTGAGTTAAACACAAATACGGTTGGAATACACGATTCGATGCACTATGCTGCTACTTGTAAATTGTAGGTCGTCATACGCGTATACGATGCGACAGTCTATAGGTGTTTGAACTTTTAGCCAGAAAACAAATGCTTTGTGATATAAAAGATACATCATGCGTATTATTTATTAGCATTGCATCTTTTTGATTGCATGTCGCTTTACTCAAAGCCACGGTAATCTTAAACTGAACGCAACGACAGGTATGTGATAAAAAGATCTAAGCAGATACAAACATATAAAATGCGTTGTATTTAATAACATCAAATTTCTTAGATGGCGTGCTGCTTTACTTGTTGGACTTTAAATGAAGTGTAAGAAAAAAACGCTAGAGGGAGTCCTCTTATAGAAACATGAAAACTGTCAACATTAATATTAAGTATTATTCAAATTTATATTCGAGCTCCAGCATTTGATTTCAAAACTGTAGACAATGCAAATTCTATACAAGTGTATGAAGATCCACTAAATTTCGAATTTAATTTCTATTTAACCTTTACTTCGTAGCTGTGCCTTTTGGAGCCTCTCTAGAAGACTGCTGTTGAAAACATAATTGGAAATTGAGTATTTGCTCGTATATATGCTCCATTTCCCTCAACGATTTCAAAGCCAGTCAAAATGTGTGATTTGCTTCCTCCTTGATAATCTGCCTAATCGTCATATACTTTCGTTGTGAATAAGTCTAAAATAGCATGTGGAGTAAATGGTTAATCAGTTTCAGCACTGTAATTGTTGTGTCATCTTCGTGAGGGCCAACATATTTTTCTTGGTGAGACTTCCTTCTCCTACGAACAAATTGAGAATTTGTGTAATGCATGCATTACCTGTTTGGTGTAAATCAAGCTAAACATAGATTTCCCCAAATAATAGTGATAACAGTTGCCTAGCTTGAGTGATTTAAAACATAAAGCCACGCTAAATCAGCCACTTGTGTACAGTCTTATAAATCGAGAATCTGTTCTGTGTCTGCCAAATACTTGTACGTTGTACAACCCCGTTTTACAGCTTATCACACTTACTTAATTGTGCATCTTGAGAAAGATTAAGGGCCTGTAAACACCCGTTCTATATCTTAGAGGCATACCACTGTAGTGCTTCTACACAAAACGTAGGTGTCATTCTGTCGAAATGGAAGCTACAGTTCCTGAACAAGTTATTTCATAACCATGTCTACCAACAGTATCCGCTTCCCTCTCTCGTGGACGTCCAATTAGCCCAAAGTTTGCAGAAACGGACGTAAACAACAGTCATCATTCACTGTACACCTTGTTGAACCTCACTTCACACCGAGGAGGCAAAACGGCAATTTTAAATACTTTACAAGGAACAATTCGATATTTCATATTGTTTTTTGAAAGAAGGCATATTGATGAAAAGGGTTCACTCTTGGACACTATACTGTATGCTATATACTTGTTTCTTCAAATGATATACCTACTTTAATTTGTGTAATTTAGACAGTAATTGTTAGTTTGACCGACTTTCGGAGCTAATTTGAAAATTTACCTAGCTTTTTTATGTTATCACAGGCTCAATTACAATATATCCACATAATAGCATTCCGGTTTTTGTAAAACATTAGAAATGATATCAATTGCCTGTGATAAAAACTCGAATGTCTGCTATCGACGCGAAGATCACTACGAATTGAATACAGATATTGTGGAATAATAAACCCAACGGCGGGACGTTGGTACCTCGTCGTTGTTCTTAAAACACCACGTATCTTCCACTTTTGAAAATTGGCACTAATGTGTTTTTGTAAAACTTTATCGATGATTGCTGTGTATATTTAGAGCATCATATTGTGGACATGTTGTTTTCAGTATGGCGTGTTTTCCGCTAAGTTTTAATTAGTAAATAGAAGATATTTGTTATTGTCGGTGTAAAATCGAAATTTATTTCATTGAGTGTACATCAGACGATATATTTTCACGAGTGGCGAAGGTACGAGTTAAAACATATCAGTCGGATGTTCACGAGATGAAATAGCTTTCGATCGTAGACCGAAAATAACAATTTATTACATGTTTACCATTAATACATCCGTATTTTTATCGTAACCTAAACCGAAAGTACTCATTTACTTCCCGTGGGAAATCCCAAGTAGACCTCATTACAGACGCGTTATCAAGGTAAAATCAACCCAGGAAATATTGTTTATCATGGCAGATCTGCAGTAAAAGACAATGCTGCAATAAGACTTCGTGAGTAAATCAAAATCATAAACGTATGAAAGTCGAAACAATCTAACACGCTTATACTTTTTTAAATCTATATCTATAATTTTCTTACGAATGGGAAACATACATTTATACCCGTCAGGTTTTGGGAAGAATTGCGGAAGAATATGTCCGCCACGTTTATTTTTCTCGATTTGAAACAGAATTAACTTTAAAAATGGAGATCATCACTTACAAAAGGTTTGAATTGTTGCTAATCATATTGCACATGATGTTATGTTACCAAGCGCCCGTTTCAAATACGGTTCTGAGTCTGTAAAAACGTTGTAATTACTGGGCCATATTGGCGAGTCAAGCTGGTCGTTCAGACGTGTTTGTTTTTGATGCATTTGGCGGCTGAAAATTGAGTAGGACCGAAGATAGATGTCAAGTCTAGATCTAGCAGACAAGTGACAATACAGGGAGCGGTAAGGTCATTTGTATTTCATGTAGAACTACTGTTTATTCGACTCGTCGCCTGGCGTAATGCCTCAGGCTCATAAAAGTAACCATCTGCATTACGTTAAATATCATTATTATTCAGCAAAAACTCTAGCACAGACCAGTTCTAGTTTGATGAATGACATATTTGTGACTTCAAATAGCTGTGTTTATGATGGCATGATGTCAGAGATACGCACTATGCTTCGAAAAAATCAATAAACATGGCGACTGATTATTCTCTCGACGTGTTTGCAAATACCAAAATCAAATATTCGCCTAGACTATATGAAGTTACGTATAACATGCTAATCGCTTTAACTGTTAATTTTGACGAAGGAAATTGACAAATCTTGATTAAGCTGGAATTATTTTCCTAAAAATGGTCTAATGTAAAGACATCTTCATGTGTTGGCGGAAGACCCGGGTTCGAGACCCACTTTGGAGATGTACTACCGTTTGTTTCAATTCTGTTTTATTTGTAGATCTAGATATATCCATGAATGATACTGAGAAACACATAGACGTAGATCTAAGCCTATATCTACTACGTACAATAGAGATGCCCTCACATATGGTTCATAGCATTTATCGTCCATATCGTTTATTCACAGGACAGACAGTGGCATTATTTATCATACATCTGATAGGGTTTAACTCCGATTCATCTTAGTTGACTCAATGTCGGACATGTAAACAATACACATGTACAAGGGACACCCAGGGGATAGAAGTAGTCCGGCACCATTGGTTATCGATTTGATAATTTCACTGTTTGAAACAGCGAGTTGTTCAGAATATAATTCAACAATATATCCCAGTACACTACCGAAAAACATGTACTAAATAGTGATATTTTGTTGTAAGGGTTTTTGACCTCCTAACAATAGAACAGTTATCTTCAAACGAACATTAATGCATCTAGTTAAGTAGTACATTAAACTAATAGGCCATTAACCGTGAATGTATTCATACACAAAGTAAGGGATATTCTTAAAATCTGATATAACCGTATTTTCAGAAAATGCAAGCATTCAACTCAATACTCGTGTATGCACTAAACATTGTAGTATTCTTTTAATAGAAGCTATTTTTATCCTACCTACAAGGACAGAATATGGTGACAATATGAACATATAGGCAAAGGAGAAATGTTTTTTTTTTATACAGAAATAAATGTATATTTGTGTTTTTATGATTCATCTATATTATGACGAAATGTTGAGACTAACAGTGAAGTACCTGATCAGACCGCGCGGTTTAACTGTTTGTCATGGGGACTAATGTCGCATATGGCGCAGAAAGGTAGGGACATGATGAGATCCCCAGTAGACGTCGTTTGGCCGAATATACGTGCATTATAATCTCATCTGATTATATCATACAACAATAGTTTTACGGCTAAGATATTTGCCGGATTGGGCTTAAGCCGACGTCATGCTGATATATACTTTTTTGTCCTTTTTCCAATAAAAGATCGTCCATGATTTAAACGGAATGGATCCGATTTAGCACGGCTTCATTCATTTTCAAATAACCTGTACCTCATGAAAATTTAACCGACGCGCCACAAAATCAATTGAAATGTACTTGTCTTCACACTGTTGCTGACAACAGTGCAGTCAAACCTGTCTTGAGCGGCCATCAAATAAGGTGGCAAAGCGATTATCATTGAACAGGGGTCGCTGTATGCAAAACTGAAAAAGGTTTTTGCATTACCTTGCCTTAACCTGTCTTTAAAATCAAATTCACGATTCTAAGTCTTTTAAATTGATATTTTTTATATTTCAAATGTCACTATTTATTATGAAATACGACAGTTTTGGTACTATGAATCAAAGATATACAGGTATTCTACCCACTACTTCATGTGATATTTAGTATCATCTACAATACATAACTCGGATGGTTAGAATCAATATCTAGTAACAAGAAACACTCCAATTTTGAAAAGTTTTGAAAATCCTGTGGGAATTTATGAATATTTTCATTAAGAGCATGTGTTACTGGAATAACAATGAGTTTAAGCGTATTCTACGCCAGTCGCATTTTACGAGTCTATATGTGGTGAGATATTAGGTATAAGGGGCATTATGGTCGTTTTATTTCAACAATGTGTATATAGGATTCGATTATTTGTGTTCACTTCAAACACATTATTAATAATATTAGAGGATCAGACACAGTATTTTAACCCATTTATGCCCATCGTCCTATGAAAGGGACGGACATAGGCAACAATCGAAGACCCAGATCAGAGGGCTCCTTAAGGATCCCTCAGATCCGGGTCTGCGTTGTTTGCTATACTCATGCATATTTAAGTTTAATCAAGATTTGTCAATTCCCTTCGTCAAAATCCCGTTTCAGCGAATAATAGGCGTGTTTGAATGCATGTTTGGGCGGGTCAACTTATGAACCCAGGCTTTTATAAATGGGTTGACTGATTTAAGTCAACAGTGCAATGTGAAGAAGTTTGAAAATCATGCACCGGCACAAAGTCTTGAAGTTATTGAAATACGACAAACTGCAAAATATCCTGATTAAAATACACGGACGTTTTTGCGTATTCTTTGAATCTGTTTAGCAAAGGCTACACAAGCAATCAGGAAAATGTCACAAAGAAGTCGCTGGTCAAACAAGCGAACCGTTAAATGAACGATGAAACTGTACTCAAATTAAGCGCAATAGTTTTAGAAACAAATATTGAGAGAAAGTCCGGTACAAGTTTTTTAGGTAAACAACACATTATGAGTAGATGAAGTAGAATTTTGGACGGATATAGCGTTCGAACCAGATCAAAACTCCTCTCAAGTGGGCGATGCCCTATTTAAAGCCAACATGTGGTTTTTCGGATTTTGAACCCACTGAACAGATGCGTCAATTTAGTACTGTATTGTTTAGAAATTGAAAAAACACTTTAGATGAAATTATAATTCGTAAAATAAAAGAGAAAAAAAGTGAAAAACATGTATATTTCCTATGCGTATCGCCAATGTTATAACAATGAAACAGTATATATATTTAGCTATCACCGTTCAGCTTCGGTCAGAAAACAATATTGTAAGGTACAGTTGGAGAAACGCAATTCTTAACAATAGACCATCTTAGACGATGAACGCTGTAAACGTGCACACATACATAAACGAAATACGCGTCATCTGATCTGGCTTCAAACTGTTTGACACCTATAGTAATACAATCTTCAGAAATGGCTTTATCAAGTGTCATGTTTCTTTTTTCATTAAGTGCATTTCGTTTGAATTAAGGTAGGTTTCAAACGGTTTCTCCCAGTGTTTAGATGATATTAACAGAAACAAAATAATAAATTTCATCCTGGTAAGGGCAATAATTTTGTAAGCCGTCTGGACGAATCTCAAGAAGCTTCGCAGAGTTGTTTCATTTTCCCTGATCCCTGCACGCTAGAGGAATGCTAAAATTGTGAAGAACGTAAGGTTATTTTTTACTTCACACCCCCAAAAACCTCACACTGACGTCAATGAGTAAATGTTAAAATCATGTAAAGATAACAAATATACACATATCTATAAATTATAACATCTTGATTCGCGAAGGTGGGAATATTTCAAACATCAGTAAAGATACCGGGGAAGTTTATTAGAAAAAAAAACCTAGGTGTATTGATAACAACATTTATGTATTACAGAACTGTGGAAATACAAGCAGAGCTGAGATATTGCTGCAGTCAAATTCATATAAAGCTCAACCTGTCATAGTTAAATGAAATCGAAACGCAAATGGTATGATCTAAAGACAACTTTTGGCGCTTTTGACGTTGTATAACTATAATTATAAAACAGGTCTGAGCCAGACCAGAGGCCGGGTTATTCCGCGTCGGTTCTAGCTCCGCATTGTTTGTACGTGGACAGTTAAAAGTGTCTAGAGCGCTAGATGATAAAATACGTATGTCTCACTGCAACAATAGTCACACTACATATAATAAATATTAAGATATCCTGAAACAAGTTCTGATATTTGCATACGACTGATTCTCTGAGACCGCTTTTTAATTACGCAGTTGGTTCGAAACAACACAGAGCTTACACCTGTTTGGCCATTAAAACGAAAACTTTCTCGACGTTCTGTCAATGTGACATTTTCCGTGTCTAACACGTTAGATGATAACGATATCGTATATCCCACTGTAAGTGTTACTACAGAGATCGAGATCCTTGTACCAGAAATTCAACAGCCGGCCCGGATTACACTATGCACATGCCGATAGGTCCGATATTCTCGTGACACCATTTAAATATGGGTTTGTATTAAATAGTTTATTCTTAGATGACATTGTTGATTATATTTCTTATAAATGGGATAAGGGGATTTATACTTTCATATATGGTTTATGTACTGTCCGTAGTTCTTGCATGCAAGAATTACAGTACATTAATTAATTTAATTGAAATTTGAATCGGAACAGAACTGGAACCGAATCGGAGGCGGGCTTTAGAGAACGAACCAATTTAGTACTCTTAAAACCGCATGTAAAGCTTTATAAAGCCCATCAGGTGGTTTCTCAGAGTTTAAACCTATTTGTACACAATACTAAACTGCAATCGAACCGGAGCGAATCGAGCCTAAAGCAATTTAATTGTCAGCGTAATAAGTTTCAGTACTGTATTGACATCCATTAACAAAGTAGTGTCCATTATCTAGTGTTACATTGTACCTGAGCAACCGGACGTCTTCGATCCAGCCACTGGCTTTTCACAAAGCGATTCGAGTCGAGATCGTGCTCAAACTCAAAATTTCGATCTCAAATATTGACCTCAATATTATTGCTACTGCACTATAAT
>JAULCE010109429.1:0-12462 GCA_032359355.1 Macoma nasuta | reverse complement strand
TGATTGCAAATATTGCAGACCCTGACCGTCCGACACGTCAGTGACGTGGCCGCTGGTCTAGGGCTACACTGTTTGCTATGTCCGAGTGCCCCTTTTCGCGTGGCGTGGCCCAATTACATACAGCAATGTAGTGTTGAAATCGAAATATTATTTTGATGAGAAACTGTGTAGATCCGCATCAGTTCGTTTACAAGATGTATTACACAACGAACATTCATTTTAATATATTTATATAAAAGCACACCAATAAAGATGAAGAGTGATAGGTTTCTCTTGAAATAGAAAGAGTAGCAAAGTAATGTCATTTTCTTAAAGAAGTTATGAAATGAGTGTGTGTTTCGTATTGACTTTAATGAGTTGGATGAAATGATATTAGTACTTGCACTTGCAAATACGGCGGTTTGAGACCACAGCATAACGAGCAAATGCTTTGTTCAATAGCTATCAGTTAAAAAGGCGCTTAGAGAACTATGTAGGGAAGGGCCATTTTCATCCACAAGCTATTCTTAGACAAACCCACAAGGAAATAATCTGGTGATGAATATGAAAATCTTGGTTTCAATTATTGAAAAGCAAAACAGCGCTTCTGTTTGACTAAAGGGCCCTGTCATCAACAAACGCGCATCTAAGCGCCTCTGTAACTGCTATTTATTGAAACAATCGTACGAAATGAAGCATTCATTTGTAACGAGCAAATTCTGCAATTCCTACAATGATTTCAATACTTTTCGAAAATGACATTTTTAATTTGCCTCAGATCCTTTTCTTGTAATTAAGTATAAAATTAGCTTATGGGGGAAACGGTTAATTAAGCCCTTTATCCATTGTTTGCTCCAAAACTAAAAACAAAATAGTATTCTTTTTAAAATTACCAATTGGTTCTTGCCCAACTTCTTGGTTTAAAAGTATTCTTTATTCCCATAGTTTGGTAGGATTCGTCTATCAATAAGGCAATATTGAGTGAGATTCGTTGTAAGAAAGACATAAGAATATATTGCAAATTATCATCATTTCATTTAACCCAATTTAGCCTTTCCTCCACAGAAACGCATTTTAGCGCCTCTTTAGCAGAAAACTAGTGAAAACATTGTAGGAAATAAATAATTAGCTCGTGACAAGCCAATGTTTTTTTTCTCTACAATTACTTCAATACAATTCGAAAAAATTGATTCGAATTGATTTATTCGAAAATTGTCATCTAGCTCCAGACGTCTTGCCCGCGCGACACCAGCGCGCGACTCACGTAGCACGCACGTTTTACACATGCAATACCCACGTGAATGCCGCGAACAAAATCATATACACGTGAAACGAACGTAGGTGAAGGAAACCACTCCCATGTTAAACATGCCTACGTAGAAAAACATAGCCACGTACGAAAATACATTGCCGTACGTGCGGTGCGCCTACGTGGGTCGAATGTGACCGTAGCTGAAGTCAGTTTTTTTCTCCAAAAACGGACAACGATGACTAGTATTTGAGCAGGAGACAATTTTCTCGGCAGCATAAATATTAATAAAAACAGTTAATAGTGTGGTTATATCTGATGATAGAAATAGGATTCGGCTACGTGTTAAGCGACAGTCTCATTCTACCAAAGAAAGCGCAGCGCATGCTTTGAGCAGTAACGTTTTATACGTGGCAAATTCTATCTAGGAGTGTTCACATCACTTGCGTCCGATCAACATAGAAAATGTATGTTTTAGGTGTTCACGTGATAAGTGCGTGGTTTGTACACGAGTGCTACGTGTGTGGCGCCCAAGAGCTACGCGGGCAAGACGAGGGGGGCAGTGGTGAGCACGTTGACAGTCGTGCGTAGTGTGTGCTTAGTACGCATGTGTTACATAGTTGGAACACATGTGCTATGTAATTATTACATATGTCATAGGTGGTGGATGCCACGTGACGCAGCACCGTTTTCGGTTCGCATATATAAGGTAACACATTAACACATAAAGAAAAAAATACCAACGCATCCCATGTACCACCTACGCACCACCAACGCACAAGCTACGCGGTAGCCGTGGCAATTCATAACAGAATAAATTTTATTCATATACATTTTCTCCTCACAGGAAAATGAAAACTTAACGGGGGTTAGATAGCTTGACATCACTTGCGTATTGCGTATACTTGCGTGCGGGCCACCCGCCTGAGCCCATGACATTCCCATTATCTCTACGTAGATCCCTTGCTAGCCTTACGCGGGTCAGATGTAAATTTATTGCCGTACGTTTGCGCTACACCTAAATGGATTGGATGTGACCAGGGGTAAAGGTCAAAGTCTCATCTGACTCGCGTAAGGTTTTGGAACTTAATGGTCCTCCGCGGGTGGCCCGCGCGCGATACGCGAGATATTTCGAGGTTTCTGACCCCCGACCAGACTTCTTTGTTTCAACGTAGGCGAATTCTACCTGGAAATGGTCACATCTTTAATGTCCGGTCCACGTCAAAAAGCATATTTCGAGGTGTTCACGCGTGTGTGCAGGTGGTACGCGGGTAAGATTGGAGGGCAATGGTGATCACGTGGGCAGTGCGTGCGTAGTGCGTTCGTTGAACGTAGGTGCTACGTGAGCGGTGCACATGTACTACGTGGGTGATACGTGGGTGCCTAATTACGCAACACCGCGCCCGTGCCACGTATATATATATATATGAAAGTTAGAAAAGCCCTGGGAAGGAAATTATACAATGAAAAGACGCACGAAAAATCGGTCTGGCGCATATATATGTACGAAGTATGTGCTTAGATGATTGACGCGCAGGTGCTACGCGGCTGTCACGGTGCGCAGCACTGCGTCAATGCTGCGTTTATTTAAGATCGATAATAGGATTGCTTGTCATCCCATTTAAGGTATATTGAGTCCGGAAGCGGCTGGTTCCCGGTGCTCTTTGTTTGCTTTGCCTCAACGTTATCGGAGAGACTGGTATCGGCGACTCCCAGCATCGAGCTACCTTAAGACTGCAAGAAGAAAAGTCGTAGTCGGCTATCTGTAAAGCCCCTCGTAGTGCACACGTACGGCAGTAAATTTACATACGTGGCCATGTTTTCAAAGCGGGCAAATTCTACCTGGGAGTTCGTGCATCTACTGCGTCCAACTCACGTAAAAGTGTATATTTACGTGATGTTTACATGGGCCATGCGTGGGTAAAACTAGGGTGCTACTTGCTTCGCGTAAGTTGTACGCGGGCAAGACTATAGGGGCAGTAGCGATGACTTGGTGATCGCAAGGCAAATGAATGAGGCAGATACTTAAGTTTTGTTGCACCATATATATATATATATACATGTACATGTAAGATTTAGTAGATTTGAAAAACTTGCATGTTCGTCATGTATCTGTGTGCATAATTCCTTTATACATGTAGATTAAACTTTTCTAAATATTATATTGTATTGGTTTGTAGATATATGTTACCATATTGAATAGATGCACTATTACAATAGATGCTGTGCTGTGCTGACTCAGTGTGACGTTAATGTGGACGGCGTGGATCCTGATCTAAAGCCATTAATAATTCATATTATAATCTAAAAAAACTAAATTGTTTGCAAGGCAATTGAATAAGACAAATTTATATATTTATTGCACCGTATATATGTATACATGTACACGTAAGTTTTAATAGATTTGAAAAAAAAAATGAATGTACACTGTATCTGGGTGCATAATTTTTTTTATTCATGTCGACTTGTATGAAACTCTCCGCAAGTCTATAATCGATAGTTCAGTATATTTTATCCATGAAAAATAAAGCAAAATGAATACCCACCTCAGCTGAGATTTAACCCCGGGGCGCATACGTTTGAAGCCTAAGACATAACCACTAGGCTATAAATTGTCTTAGTATTACTTCGTTATGTTTACGTATGTCGTTTGTATGCCAACATGCAACATACCTGATCGATACAATTTAAATATATCCTGTAACATGCTACAAAGAAGAAAAGATGTTTCAGCATTCGCACATAGTGTGCATCCAAAATTGACAAAGCGCCTTGACCCGGGTTGTGTAATCGTCATAACTTAAACTTTTATTGATATAGTACAATGACAATTTACATTGACAGTAATTAATTCATACTTTCTGGCATCAATAGTACATGACATATTTAACAAAGGCATAGAATAAGGTCTTGCAGGACACACCACATACAAAAAACAGCCGTCCGAACAGCACAGAAACAAGTCCTTTTGTCAACACACACAAATACACACGCACACACACGCAAGCCCAAACATATACAACATATAGAAGACACACATGGACAAATAACAGACATGAAACTAGGGTGAAGACAGGAGTACCGCCTTGGAACGGCCAGTGGCAAACACGCCATTGGGGATTTAAACAGTTTAAGGGGCGCCCAACCTCACTCGTATCCCACCATCATCCCATCAGATGTACAGTATAAATAAACGTTATCCCCGTCCGACTACTCCACAACATCAGTGACGGCAAATCCAGTCGTAAAATGTACGTAACACATAGACATATTAAAATCATTGTTTTCGCAAGTCATCAATGTACTCAATGACTTGAAGTCAGAGTAACTGTAGAGCAGTTATAAAGGGCACGACATTTTACAATCAGCATATAGTGATACAGCAGTTTGTCACATATCACGAGAGTGATTGCAATAATATGTTATGCTCCTCGGTAATCTGCAAAATAGGAGACTAATATTCTGTCTCACAATTAGCAGCATAGGTTAACACATACTGTAATACATCAACGTTTTACTGTTTTAAACATGATATATGTATTGTGCTAAACAGAATAAATACTAGTTAAAATAAACGAAATCGGAAACTCTCCGAATCGTTATGACAGTCTTCAAAGGGGTTGTATGGCTTACGAACCGTTAGGTTTATAACTATAAAGCAAACAAAGGATGCGGTTTATAAGGCTCATTATCTGGTTCCTTATTTTTTAATGGGATGTGTCTAAAATTAAATTGGTTTACACTTTACACGCCCATAGAAACCTTTATTAAATATTTATAACAGCTGCCTACAGTTAAAAAAATGTGAACATCTAAAGCATTTTCGTGTTCATATTGGGATGCAAATTTGTCCTCTTTATATTTAGACAGCTTCTACACGGACATTACGTATGTAAACTATTAAAGGTATACCATGCAAACCCATACTTCAGACTTTTTATCAAGCAGATACTGATAAACTCATTTCTGATGTAAATATTCATAACTCCTCGTTGTAAGTTACAATTATCTTATGCACTTTTCACGAAAAACTAAACAAATATTTCCTGTTTCACGGACACCCTTCTTTTAGCAAACAGACAATACCACCCTTTAAATATAGACATTTTACTGTTTCTGAATGCCGAATCTTGTTATGATGAACTTGTTTTATCGCTGTACAAAAAAATCAGTCAAGACGATCGCTACAGTTACGAGTGTTATATTAAGATTTTTAAAAAATAATATATCGATGGGACAATATGTATCTTGGCAAACAGTGTAGACTGTCGAATATTCGATTCATCAACTGGTCAGTGTCTATATATTTCACTATGTTAGAGGACAACATTCTGTTAATTCTGACATTTGGTGAACTGAGAACATATGTCCGTCCTCGGACGTTAGCGCTGATCTGGGCCCACACTGTTAGAAAAAAAATATATAATCGCATAGTGTTGCTAAATGTCATAATACTAATGTAAGAAAAGTGTTATGTTTATGAGATAGAAACCCTGATTCTCTAAGTCAGGCTATACTACATATGATGTGTCTATATTCCGGAAAGAAATCGTGTAGCACCTACACATATACTAGTATATATTTTCAAAAAACAACCCTGATTTGTTTCATGTGAAATAAAAAATCATGAAACTGTAGCGATCTTCTTAAAATGTATAACACATTCAATTCTTTATTGTTAAGATTTTTACGCATTGTTATGAACACACAAGTGCTTGATTTAACCCTTTCTTCTACATACCTGTCGTTACGCGCATCTATTACTGGTTATTAAAGGAAATGGTTCATTTGCTCGTAACGAGCAATTGTTCCAATTCCTACAATGATTTCAATACAATTCAAAAATGGGATTTTTCTTTTGCCTAGATTGTAATATTTATCACCTAAATATAGCGTATGGAGTAAAGGGTTAAGTAGGAAACGCATTCTGTGTTGTGTGTCTATATTTTTTGCATACTCATCAACTCTGTAACTAATGAAAGGTAACATATTTACCCAGCTTCTATGTCGTTCCAGGAGCTGCTTAAACACATAAAGTGATGATGTGGGAATATGATCGGACACTAATGTGTATTGCCTTTATTATCTACCTTCTGATGGCAATTGTAGAAGGCGTTAATGTTGATCAAAGCGAGAGAGTGACACGGACGAACACACCAAATGCAGGAATTAAAACGAATCCCGTAATATCAGAGAGTCAGGAAACCTCAATCAAAGAGTCATCTGTGATCGACACATGTACAAAGACCCAGCAGGATTCATGTATGGACAATCTGCAGATCTCTATAGGTAAAGACGACCAGCTGTCAAATAATCAGGATCAGAAGAAATATACACTTGGTCAAGATGACATCGACATACCTATACATGCAGCTACTGACATTTCTGCAGAGGACCAGATAAAGTATTTTGATAAAGAGGACCATGTGAACTCCGCTGATACAGAAATTCAGAAGATACATGTGTATGAAGAAAACAAGTATTCTGATATGAAAGAACAACTGAGTGAAATCGTGAACGAATATGAAGTAGATGGCCCTTCTCGCCTTATAGACTATATGCGCAGTTCCCTAGAAAACTGGAAAGGAGAAAATCTGAATATTGGTGTAACGGGAAGATCAGGGGTCGGTAAATCTACCTTTATTAACACAATGCGAGGTCTCACGGCAGAGAGTGAAGGCGCGGCGGAAACCGGAGCTACTGAAACAACTCGCGAGGCGGAAGCCTACCCGCATCCTGGTAATAAGCAGCTGGTATTTTGGGATCTTCCAGGAATGGGAACAGAAAACTTTCCCAGGGACACGTACTTTGAAGACGAACGTATACAGTTTGATAGATACGATATGTTTCTTATACTATCTAATGGGCGATTTTTTGAAGACGATTACTTGCTGGCAAAGAAGGCAAAAACAAGTAACCGGTTATTTCTTTTCGTACGCACAAAAGTGGATGTCGACGTACACAGCGAACGAAAGGCAAAGAAGATAAAATTTAGAAAAGACCCAAAGGCTACGGAAAAGCTTTTAGAACAAATTCGTGCGGAGGTAGTGGACGCACTTATAGGCAACAATCTGTACACAGAAGAATCGGTATTTCTCATAGATTGTCTGGATATGACTTGGACAGAATATGATTTTGGAAAACTTACTGAAAGATTGATAGAGGGATTTCTTGGTTTAAAACGTGAAGCGTTTATCCTGGCACTAAATATTCTACAGCCGAGCGTCTTAAAGCAAAAGGTTGCTGTACTTCGAAATCGAATTTGGAAAGTGAGTGTGATATCTGCCATAGGAGCAGTCGTACCTGTACCAGGGTTATCTTTTACCACCGATATTGCTTTAATATTAGAGGAGGCATTCTTTTACATGAAACAGTTAGGTATTTCAGAACAGCATATTGAATGGGCGGCCGAATTAGCGGAACAAGATGTCAAAGAGTTCATAGCGCACTTAGATCTTAAAACCGTTGACCAATCATGGACAACGTATGGCGTTGCTACATATATGGCTAAACACGTTGCTACATATTTGGCTAAATACGAAACAGCAGAAACTGTTGTTAAACTAGTCCTGCCCGGTGCCGGGAGTGTAATTGCGTCAGGTATTTCCTATACGAGCACATCTGCGTTTTTATACGGAATGCTTGAAATGATGGCATCAGATGCCAAAAAGTTGCACACCTACATGTCATTTGCTGTAGAGTAAACCTGAGATACATTTCTACCTGTTAAAAAGAGTGTAGCTTACGACATATGGATATTGATTAGATATCACTAAGATCTACTGTAAGAAATCATATTGTTTTCTACCATTTGTGCGATTTAATGAGATTTAACAATCTTAACCATAGCAGTGTACTTATGTCACACATTGCATTGATAAAGCCTGCAAATAAATGTTCACATACTTTCGTATTCGGTTCATTTGTCGTAAAGTTCTTTTTACTTACGTAGACGACATGTGTTGGTCAATCTAGTCCTTTCAGCTCACCTAAGTAGACTCAGGTAAGCTATTGCGATCGGTCTTCCTCTGGCGTCCGTCGTTCGTTGTATGTCCACACCTTCTTATCAGAAGATATTCTATGAAATTGTTAATTTTAATTAGATACTTCTTGGATGGTCCCCTTTTCAAAGCTGTTCAAATAATTATATTCCATGAAGAACTATGATGATTGACATGGCAACGGAAGTCGAAAACTTTAGCATTCTTCTTCTCATAAAACATCAGTCCAACTTCAAAATAATTTAACAGAGATGAGCCTTGGTTGGACCTCTACTAAATTTGTTAAATGCTTGGACTGAGCCAGTTTTCTTATTTTCGTAAACTGCTGATCTGATTTTAAAATACTTATACAGAAATTATTCTAAGTTGGCACTCAAAAAATGATGATATGACAAAAATATGGCCGTCAGGCGCGGAGCGTATGTTCCTTATAAAAATTATGTTTATATAGAAAACTTTAAAAATGTTCTTCGCAAAAAATACTGGTTCAATTTAAAAGTTCATTCACAGAGATAATCCTCGGATGAATCTTTACTAAATTGTTTATTCATTGACATGACAAAACATGCCTGTCAGTGACTGGGACATTGTTATGTAATATTGCCTCATAGAAAACTTAATACTCTATGAAAACTACTTTGAAAGCCGGAAACGGAAGGAGTATGTCGGATATTTGTATTGTGCCCGTTCTGTCGTGCACTTGATGGCTGCTCTACAGTTTCTCTGACTTCTGATAACTCATTGAGTACATTTGATGATTGGTGAAAACAATCTATGTTTTTAATAATTCATTTTTTACATATATTGTACAACTGGATTTACCATCACTGATGTTGTGGAGCAGTCGGACGGGGATACCGTTTGTTTAAACTGTACGTCTGATGGGATGATGATGGGATAAGAGTGAGGTTGGGCGTCTCTAAACCGGTTTAAACCCCCCAGTGGCGTGTTTGCCACTGACCGTTCCAAGGCGGTATTTCTATCTTCACCCTAGAATTATGTCTGTTTTTTGCCCATGTGTGTCTTCTATATGTAGCGTATGTTTGGGCTCGCGTGTATGTGTGTGTGTGTATGCGCCTGTATGAATGTGCTGAAAAATTACTTGTTTCTGTGCTGTTCGGGTAGCTGTTTGTTTTGAATGTGGTTTGTCCTGCAAGACCTTCTTATCTACTTTCACAAATCATTGGTCCAATTTCAAATTGATTTATCAGAAATTATCATTGGATAACATATGATATTGTACATATACTTCATTATATACGAAACATTCAGACAGACGATGATAATGTATACGTTTTCACTACTTGACACACCTACTACCAACAATAATTTCAGTCAACTTGTTGTAAACCATGACCATTGTGAGTTGCACATGGATATCTTGAGCGCCGTTGTTGTTGCCAAATGGTGTGTATCGCCTTTAAAGCGATATTTAGAATGATAGGATCTAACTATATGCGCTTTCGACACAAGTACATTAACAGAGCTTTGACAGTCATTGAGAGAACTAGTCATTGAGAGAACTATTGTGAAGTCTTAACATAACAGTTTGTTAGGCAATAATATCTGGTCTACACTGTTTGCCTCGTGAATAAAATCGAATATACATTATGTTGATCACGTTTGTGTCGTCTGCAGGGTAAATGGCGGACCATCTCATATGGGTCTACACAGTTTGTCCATTTTGACACAAGTACATGCAATATACCTTAGGTTTAATATCAGACGTGTGTAGGTGTGAGACAAAGGGCGTTAGCTCTCCACCGATATATAGCTCTAAGGCTATAAAATCTAGGTTTACACTACTTGCATTTTGCAAGTACACTTTCATACAGTATGGTAATTGCTTTTACAATCAGTAAGAGACATATTGTGAAATCTAAACGGAAAACATTTCGGTAATCAGATCTGGTCTTCACGGTTTTCCTTTATACACAAGAACAAGTAATAAATTTTATGTTGATATCATTATTGTGTCGTCTGAAAGGCAAAGGGTGTGACAGAGGCATGAGAAATAGGTCTACATTAATAGCTTTTGACACAAGTACGTTATCAGGCGACGGCATGCTAATGGATTGTTTGAATTTAGACGGATAACTCTTTTGCAATCAAATCCATTCTACACCGTTTGCCTTTTTACACAAGAACCGGTATCGGACCTAAGTTTAATATAAACTTTTTACCATAGGAAGACTGCGATGATTTACCGTTAAAACGCATTGCGACTACTATAAAGAAATAAGTTTGGAAATGCAGATAAGATTTTGTGACTGTTTGTCAAACTGTTTGGTGCTGAATCAGACGCCGAGTTTTCGCAGCAAGGTATGGATTAATCGCCTTTGTTTACGCCCGAAGCTTTATTTGTTTTCCGAATAAATACTGTTGCCTTTCGGTGCTTAACCAGGCTCTTAAACAGTTCTACCAGACTCTACAGTAGTATTGCCACTGCGAATAGTGAAGAACCTGATCCGATCTTACAGTGAAGACGAGGTACTGGATCTGTATCTTCCATGTTTAAAAGTTATCCATATCAGTATGAGTGAGTGAGTGAGTGATTGGGTTTGGCACAAGTTGGTTGTTAAGCATTCGATCTTCATATTAACAATGCCATTAACTAGCTTGGGGAAAAAGGGACACATATTCAAAGTTCTTTCAAGTAATTTCATATGTTTATATACATGACCAAAAAGGTCAGATCGTCAGTTGATTATATTTGGGTCAAGAAATAATAATTTATAAAGGCATGACTTAACTATATGGTTACAGCTGGAGGCAGAGTGACTGAAAGCTCTAGTTTCTAAAATCATAGTTATACTAGACCCAAAAGTAACTTAAAGTCTTAATATACACACTATCTATTTTAACGTTCAGTTCTTGATAGAAGATTTGGTTTAATTTAAATTCATTGTTGGTCTCTTTCTGAGATATAATTGAACCAACTATCTTATATGTGATTATTCCAAAAACAATATCCTAAAAAAAACAGTATTTGGTTACCAAAGAACCATCATGTAACTCTTATCCGGTATATGTATGCAAGCAGACCAACCAGACTACACTAATACGAAATACACACTAACACTTTTCCAATTATATAAATTACAAACACTAATCCCTTCTCCATCTTTTTATGTATTTCAAGCAAGTCCTACTTACAATAACTCTGAAGAGAAATTACTAGCAACAAAAATATATATAAATATTCCTTCTAAACTTGAAAAATATAAATAAAGCATGTCTATACTTTTATTCTTCGACTACATCAGAACATGTCGTGTCCGTTGTGGAGGTGATGTGTTAACAGTGTAGCCTGGTTTAGCTACATCAGAATATGTGGTGTTTGTTGTGGAGGTGATGTGTTAACAGTGTAGCCTGGTTATGAACCAATGGCACATCATTACATTTATAGCATACATATCTTAGCTAAAAATATACAGATACCCTGTCTTATAGAGTTTTGACCATGTATTCTAAACTCAAAAATGGTGGTACAGGGTAACCAATCCGAATTGGGAAAACGGTGTTAATACATATCCCTACTGCACAGAATTTCACTCATGCCCTGTATGCTAAATAGTAAATGTAAGATATGAGTCTCCACTCTGAAAGGGAAAGTACCTGCTTTTATAAGCTGGTTGGGCTTTTAGCCCGCTTGTCTATGTCTAGTGCATGCATTTATCATCATGTCTCTTGGTGGCGATCAAGCTGTCAGTAAACATACGATTTATTGTCTCATTCTACAATATATGCTTCATAGCACAACTATGTCTCTAGATGTCTAGTATGTTTTGTTAGAATCATAATATACACTATATCCAACACTAGAAACACAAATTGTATCGTTTGATATTGATATATAGTATCTGTTCTTATTTTATATTCCATTCATCGAAGACAAACTAATGTGGAAATTCTAGAAAGGCTGATTAAAAACCCCGCTGCCAATTATTTGAACAAGCCATATTTAAATTATCGAAGTTGTTTTCCTGATTTGTGGGTCACTAGAATTAATTTGTAATATTCTATTATCTACGCTACGATCGAAATATTAAACAGTGTAATCTAACTTCTTATCGTAATATACATAGCTTATTGTACATAAAACTAAAATAAATATCTAGAAGACAAGCGTACACGTTTTTGCCATGTTTTAACTCTTTCACCGCCAAAGTCGCCTTAATGCGCCGATGGAAATAGTGCAGTCCCAGATTAGACGCCGCCTTATAAGTCGGC
>JAULCE010109318.1:0-12462 GCA_032359355.1 Macoma nasuta | reverse complement strand
TTGGAGCCAGATCAGACGCCGAGTAACTCTGCGTCTGATCTGGATCCAAGCTGTTTGAATAATCACCTTAGTCGCGACTAGCAGGCTAAGGGTTAATATGTTTCCTTACTAGTTAAGGGTCATGTACAAAAAAAGTCACCCTTACTGCCGCGAACGGCTTTAAGACCAATTTTCGAAAATGAAACACGCGTTTCTGTTTTGTTGCTTCTGACATAATATTTACCCTCCGGTTTTCCAGTGACCCTACATATGGATCTCGATAGACACTTTACGTTGAATACTTTACGCCATATCCTAATTTCAGACGCAGTCATAATGAAAGCATCTGATGAAAAGGATGAATATCTAAGGGCAAGGACAATTTATTACAGTTTTGAAACTATTGTTAAAAAGGAACATTTGCTCATTAAATGCTCCATTTTACACAATTCTTTCAATGTTCATCTACTACAGATTCATAAAAAAGCGTACTTATGGAGTAAAAGGTTTCCCATAGTAATACTGGTGTAAATATTATTTTTATTATCCGAAGTTCTTGAGGGTCAATTGAGTTCACAATGAATACATGGACATTCCGAATATATAAGACAAGTGGAAGTGTACAAACTTACTAAAATTGACAAAAGCAGATACTACATATATTATAATACAATATAAATATAAAGAAAAAATGAAACGCACACTTCATTTAAACAACAATCGGACAGACGAACAATTAAAAGGACTTTTTTCAGCCGTGGCAGTAAACATGCGGTCGAAATACAAACAACATAAATAAACAGCATACTATGTGTGAGTTGTCTACAATTTATACATGAACGACAATAAGGGTTATGCTACAATATACATTTTGTACCATGTAATATGGAAAACATTTGTCAATCCATTTAGGAGAATACAATAATAGAACTTCTTGACCCTACCCTACTACATCCCCTTGGGTCGGATCAATACTAAGAATTGTTATTGCATCTCCCTCACTCCATCCTGTGAGAAGGTCATATACTGAAAATGAAACAAATCTGTCAAGCAGTTGAGTAGAAGATACAATAACAGGCAGTGTTTGACCTCTAGACCTCACCCTGCCCCACGAAATTGGGCCGGATCAAAACAAAATGTTGCTGCTATATGCCACCATCATGTGTGGAGGTCATACACCGAATAAGAAAGCAATCAGTCTAGCAGTTAAGAAGATAATAAAATTATGCGCTATGAAAGGTTGCTCTTGCATGCTGTCATCATATGAGGAGGTCATATACCAAATATGAAAGAAATCTGTCGACAGTAAAAAGGAGATACAATAACTGGCAATGTTTGACCTTTTGACCCCGCCCTGCCCCGCCCCCTGAAGCGAAACAAAATTTGCTCTTGCACCTCTCCATCATATGAGGAGGTCATGTACCGAATATGAAAAAAAGCTGTCAAGCGGTATAGGAGAAGATACAATAACGGGCAATGTTTGATCATTTGACCCCGCCCTGCCCCACCACCTGGGGCCCAAGCGAAAGGAAATGTTGCTCTTGCATTCTGTCATCATATGAGGTGGTCATATACCAAATATGAAAGAAATATGTCAAGCGGTATAGGAGAAGATACAATAACGGGCAATGTTTATCCTTTTGACCCCGCCCTGCCCCGCCCCAAGGCCTGAGGCCAAGCGAAACGAAATGCTGCAACCCGCCATCGTATGTCCATGAAGTTTTGACCCCTCCCTGCCCCGCCCCCTGGGGTCCAAGTAAAACGAAATATTGCTCTTGCATCCAGTCATCAAATGAGGAGGTCATAAACCAAATATGAAAGGAGTCGGTCAAGCGGTTTAGGAGGAGTTAAAATAACAAGCCTTTGCACGGACAGACGGACGGACGGACAGAGGGAGGCGATTCTAATATCCCATTTTTTTTTCAAAAGAAAGGTGGGGATAAAAATATAGTGTGTGTATTTTACTAAATATCGTGATCCTAAGTTTACTAAAGCTCTCACTCACTACATTTAATAATTTGATAGTTTTATTAACTCAAACATCAAAGTGTTTGTTAGTTTCAGTTATACAAACAAATAGTGTCGCTGCCTAAAAAACAGCGTCTTTCATTAATTACTTATTTTACAATGTTACTACCCTCTGATGCGACCACTTAAAATATCCCTAATACAGTCTTAGACACTAATGACCTTTCTGTATTATTTTTGATATACATTAAGCTACCACATGTCCTTAAGGACATCCGTGCTTCTTTATTAAGTGACCGTATTAGAGGGATGTAACTGTATTGTATGTTGCCGGTGCGAAACTACAGGATATATTCAAATGTTATGACTTCCGGGTTATTTCTACAGCCTTCATCGGTACTACAAAAACCTTGGACAGTACAAATTCCTTCACAAGCTTTT
This sequence comes from Macoma nasuta, assembly GCA_032359355.1. Taxonomy (NCBI): domain Eukaryota; kingdom Metazoa; phylum Mollusca; class Bivalvia; order Cardiida; family Tellinidae; genus Macoma; species Macoma nasuta. The sequence continues at coordinate 10,074 of JAULCE010109318.1, read as the reverse complement.
TTCAGACTTATCCACAAGGACAGGCTGACGTTTGCTGTTCTAGTGTAGACACTTATTAGACACCGAGTCGGAGGCAGTGGTCATATTCATGTGAGAACATATTTGCACATGCTCCACTTAGAACCAGTGCATGGGAGGTTGTTCCATTGGAAGTTGCCTGTAAATGCCTTAACCGTTAAGCATTTCTCTGAGCCGGGATTGTTCGGTTCACCGGTTGTCCAGTCGTTGAACCAATCGTTAACGAGAGAGCCATCGGTCCACTCAAATGTGTTTGTCGAGTCAGGGTCGTGAGCGCCTAGCCACATCTCCCTACCTGCAAAAGAAAACTATGTACTATATCTATGTACAGGCAGAAATATCGGGTCTCGGAAATTATGCATCTTCGCAAAGCTCTATGAAAGTTTGAAGGTCAAATTTTCAAAACACACTATTTCTGCCTGCGAAGCTTAATTTGTTAATTTAGGGGTTTCTTTCTTGTTCATAACATTGATATGTTCTATGCACAATATCACGTAAAAATACTTAATTTTGTAGTTTGGCAAATGTTAAAAAATACATCATTTTTTGTTCAATAATGAAAATGTAAACGTGCCATTGTGTAAATGAGGGAACTTGTGACTTGCTACGAATGTAAACATCTACCGGTATTAATGAAATGCCATGTCATCATTGTCTAGCGTCAAATTTTACATTTTGTCTCCTTTATGCTTTAACATTTATGTGTGAAGGTTCAAAACCGACCTTCTGGGATTGTCTGACATTTTGATCGTGTTTCCATGTTCTTAGAAATAAGAAGTAGACAACAGTATCCGACAAGAAATAGTAAAGGTTGGCACAATTGAACGCTTTCCATATCGCCATCATCAGCCGTCGTCATTTACTTGAGATGAAGAAGCGAATTAAGAAGTTTCTACCGTAGTGTGAAGCTAACCTATGCTAAAATGTTTAGCGTTCAGCATTTTCAAATGAAGTGGAAACCATCTGATCCGTGTCGCAGGTGAATACACTGACAAATTCCTATAACCACTACGTGTCTTCTACAATCATGCACAGCTTACATACGCAATGGTGTGTAGTTTTCAGTATGTTCAACATTTTCTTTTGCTGTCTGGAAGCAATGTGGCCTGTACACAGATTAAATGCACTGTGACATATCTACAGTCATTACGTTTTTTCTACATTAGCGTGAAAGTTACCTAGGCTTGGATGTATAGTATGTTCACCGTGCAGTCATTTATCTTAATGGAAGCCATATGGCCTGTGTCCAGGTAAAAGGCACGTAAACATATTTATAATCACGGCGAGTCTTCTACATTAACGTACGGCTTATCTATGCCAGGGTGATCTGCATTCAGCATGTTCACCATAAAGTCATTTTCATGTGCTGTCTTAATGAGAGCCATGTGACCTGTTCCATATTAACATGAAGCTTGAGAATGACATGTTGTTAAGTTTTTACCAAGTTTATCATGAAGTCATTTTCCTTTGCTGTCTTAATCAAAGCCATGCGACCTGTACCAAGGTTAAAATCTCGGTAACATATTGACAAGCATCAATTCTCTTCTATCTAAACGTGTAGCTAACATTTGTCAAGGTGTTCAGCTTTCAGTATGTTCACCGTGAAGACATTTTCTCTTGCTGTCTTAATGGTGGTTAAAAGGTTAAAGGCACGGTAAGATATTCACAATACCCATATGTGATCTAACTTAACGTGAGGCTTACCTATTAGTCCGGCAGAGGGTTGGCTGGATCTTGCAATGTTATCCTAAGTTTTTTTCTGGACTGATTCTACTTAAGCATATGATACTTATTGAAAATCCAACTGATGACATCTTGCCATCCTTGAGCATTTCCATATATTCAAGATGGCGGCCAAATAGCGACCGAAATGGCTTATAATATTGAACACTTCCCAAAATAAAAACAAATACTGTTTGTTTCAACTGATTCTATTTCGGCATATTATTCTTATTGCAAATATACCTGGTGACATCTAAAAACCCTAAGAACTTTCCGTTTATTAAAGATGGCGGCCGAAATGGAGACCGAAATGCTTTAATCTTCCGAATATCAGCATTAATAGTTTTTCTTCTTTACTGATTGTTCTTCGGCATACAATTCAATTTGAAAATTCACTGGGTGACATCTTACAACCCTTTGGGCATTTCTGCATATTCAAGATAGCGGCCAAAATGGCGACCAAAATGCTTAAAACATAAAAAATACATTCGAAAATCAGCACTTATTAGGGGTTTCTTTCTAGCTTGTACTTCAGCATACGAATTTTATTGAAAAATCACTGGATGGCAACTTGTCACCCTTTTGGCGTTTCCGTATGTGCTAGACGGCAGCTAAAACGGCGGCCAAATATTAGTGTCTTTCGTTCTCAACTATTTCTACTTTCTACTTATACACACAATTGTTGCCTGAATTGCGTCTTTGAACGAAATCAGTCGAAAATGTGAAAACCGAGAAATGGACAGGGGCAGAAATAAAACAGGCCATACCACAACACTATTTGTGTGGCCTCTTAAATAAATTGAATATAGTTAAGTGGACGATAAGTTCTATCTCAACGGACCTACACAGCAATTGGATAACATCATCTATATCCAAATTTACCTCAGTTGACCTACATACAAATCACATGATACATTCATCACCGTAGCTTACAAGTGCTAAAATGAAACCTTAACTAGTATCGCATCCCTAATGGTAACAAGCAAGCATATTGTACATTTCATATTTGTGCTTTTACATCTATACTTTAGTGTGCTACAAGACATGTTACTTTGACAGCCACACCTGATCAGTTTCAGAATGAATTTTGGTGCTAGGGCAATGTTTTCTGGTAGCGGCATAGGTTGTAGAGATTTGTCCTTATTTCTTTTCTCCAGCCAACCTCTACTGGATCGATATCAGGTGGATTGATCTGCGCCAAAGAACGCCACACACTTGTTTGGAAGTGAGCTCTTTTCACATTCTCTATAAATGCCTCATTGGTCGGTGGAAGGCAGCAAATTTTGATGATGTCCCCTTGCCAAGTTTTATAGCCCATACTTGCAAGCGTGTTTCTGACATTGACTCACTGTACCCATAACGTCCATAGCAAACAGATCTTAATACTGCCGCTTGTTAAATGACCACCTGGATGATCGACAAGTCAAGTAATCCAAGAAGTGACAAAAAATTGCCGGATCAAAATGCAATGACATTAGTTCCTTTTCCTATTCCAAAAGCAGCCTGAAACTGTGTCACATCCTGAAAGGGCATGTGCAGACAGAATTTCCTCAACAATATCAGTGCGTTTGTCGACTGTTTTTTGCAATATTAATCATCGATCTTCCTTTTATTGGAGATTCCATGAGTTCATTATTTGTCATTTTTTACATGATAATAGTGCAGCAACAGTACAATCACATCTGTATCAGGTTCAAGTCGAGTTTATCAGCTGTTGGCATGCCTGCACAAAAGGTGCTTCTGACTGTCGCAGAGAGCAAAAAGCAGCTAATGAAGCTGATAATCTCTGATATCCTTGGCGACAATACTTTTTAGACTGAGCACATACAAACTCTCAAGCTCGTTATTACGACTGAAAATGAAACACCAGCTGAAATAAGTTTGGGTATTGTATGAGAAAGAAAAGACTTACAACAACACACGAAGAGATAGAATACATCATTGTGCAGCAGGTTTATCATGTACATGTACGAACGATTATGAGAATGCTAAGGTGTCCGTTATTTGTGACGACACAGATCGGTTTGTTCTACGGCTGCACTATTATCATAAATCAAAAATGACAAATAAAGTACTCATTGAATCTCAAATCAAATGAATATCGATGATTAATATTGCAAAAACAGTCAACAAACATACGGATATTGTTGAGGAAATTATGCCTGTACATGCCCTTTCAGGATGTGACACTGAGGTAAAAATGGATATAGATGATGATTTGTGTAGGTCCGTTGAGGTAAAACTTAACGTCCACTTTACTATAGTCTACCTATTCAAGAGGCCACACAAATAGTTTTGTGGCATGGCTTGTTTTTGTCTATGCCCCTGTCCATTTCCTGGTTTTCACATTTTCACACTAATCCATTAAAATCTATTTTGTAATAGCAGCTTTCTGTCACACAAATTTAAAATAAATAAAGAAGGTCACTGGATTAAAGTTTGTTCCCTTTTCTCTACCTGCTATGCCATCCATGCCACGCTGAGCAATTCTGCCAAAATTCATCTCCGCTGACTTACCACTACATGTTCTTACTTTTAGCCAGTAATGTGTTACAACATACAGGTCACTTTGACTACGCGCCAGGACGACTATTTCCTCAACTTCTTTCTACCTGTCCATGCTATTCTTTCACTCATTATCTGGCTCTTCGAACTTATTGTGTCAAGTCGTGTCTCAAGTCAATGCGGGTTATTGGTTACTCATACGGCCACTTCAAGCATCACAGAAAGTTTTTCTCGGCCTCGGTGTGGGTGGGAGACACTGAAAAGCATCTCGGAAATTTCCAACCTAGAGCGAGGATTGAACCCCGGACCTCTGGATTAGTAGTCCTAGGTCTTACCCATGGACTATCACCCTACCCTCACTGGATTAAATGTTGTACCGAGTGATTTCGCTCAGAGACGCCATTCAAGCAACACTTTTGTGTGTAAGTCTTTTCTGTCTTTAGAGTAAGGTGTAAAACAGTAAGTTTTCATCAGATTTGATTCAATAAGAAATGATTGCTGAAGTCAAAATAGTCGAGAACAAAAAAACTAATGTTGCTTTTCGAATAATTTGAACGTTTATGGCCGCCGTTTTTGCTGCTGACTAGAACATACGGAAATGCCAATAGGGTGACAAATTTGCATTCAGTGGATTTTTAATAAAATTCGTTTGCTGAAGTACAAGCTAGAAAGAAACCCCTAATCAGTGCTGATTTTCGAATGTTTTTATGTTTGAAGCATTTTGGTCGCCATTTTGGCCGCCATCATGAAAAAGCGGAAATGTGCAAAGGGTGATAAGATGTCATCCAGTGAATTTGAAAATAATAATTGTATGCCAAAATACAATCAGAAAGAAGAAAAACTATTAATTCTGATATTCGGAAGAGAATTGTATGCCTAAGTACAATCAGAAAGAAGAAAAACTATTAATGCTGATATTCGGAATTTTTTAAGCATTTCGGTCGGCATTACGGTCGCCATCTTGAATATACAGAAATTCCTTAGGGTTTTAAGATGTCACCAGGTATACTTGCATTTAGAATAATATGCTGAAGTATAAGCAGTTGAAACAAATAGTGTTAATGATTTTTGGGAAGTTTTCATTATTATGAGCCATTTCGGTCGCCATTTGGCCGCGATCTTGAATATACGGAAATGCTCAAGGATGACATGATGTCATCATTTGAATTTTGAATAAGAATACTTTAAACTATCAATATCAAACAAAAAAACTTTGCAAGGTTAGGCCTCAAATCCCCATTTCTTTGCCGGACTATATGGCAGGGTTTTAACATTCAGCATGTTCATTATGGAGTCATTGCCTTTGCTGTCTGAGTGATAAATATGGTTGTCTTTAACCATGTTTAAGGCATCGTAACATTTCTACAATCACAACGTGTCTTCTACCTTAACGTGTAATTAACCTGTTCCATGTTATTAAGTTTTCAGCTTATTTTTTATGAATGTATGTTCCGTAACTGTCTTAATGGAAGCCATGTTGCCTGTACCCATGTTTAAGACACGATAACATATCGACAACCACCACGTGTCATCTACCTAAACTTGTAGTAGGGTGCTCAGTTTTCAGCATATCCATTATAAAATCATGCTCTTGCTGTCTCAACGGAAGCAATTGTGCCTATTCAAGGTTACAAGTACTATAATAAATCTATAATCACTGTGTGTCTTCTACCTATACATGTAGCTTAGCAGTGCCAGGATGATCAGGTTGCAGATTTTTTCCATGAATTTATAAGCTATAATCATGTAAGCCATGTCGCCTGCACTAAGGTTAAAAGGTTGAAGGCACGATGTCTTCTACCTTAACGTGTAGCTTACCTATGACAGTTTGCAGCATGTTAATCATGAAGACATTTTCTTCTGCTGTCTTGACTGAAATCATATGGCCTGTACCCGAGTTGAAGTTGCTACAGTGTGTCTGCAATCATATACAGCGAAAACGAATGTTACAAATGTAGTCGCAAGTTATATGCATTACGACATTTCAAACAGTAAATAGCAAAAAGAGTCGCCACGTTTCCGACGCGGGTTCTCTTCCACTCTGTAAATAAAATGCTATGAACAAACACCATATATAAAGCATGTGGGTTAGTCTGAGTTTACACTGTTTGCAGTGTTCACATGTTGGTTTTCTAAAATCCTTTCCAATAGCTTTGCGTATAAATTATTAACTTTAGTACAACAACAAGTCAACGGCATGAAGATGAAGAGAATTCATATCATGTTTTTGAACAAAATATTCATCTATATGTTCTGTGAAAATGCATACAATGCGTATCCAAGGAGAAGAGTCTGATTTGAATATACGTTGTTGTCGATTAAATAAATAAATTTTGAGTAAGCGAGATATCACATTTTTCCAAAATGTAATGTTGAGCTTGACAAAAATTGGTTGATTTTTGAGAATCCCCCACCCACAAAAAAACTTTCACATCGTCACATGGGTAAGCATAAGGCACGAACATTATATATAATTTTCATAACAATTTGCAAATGATCGACTGCGTACTTCAGTTGGCCAAATAATAGAAAAAGACAAATAAATACTCAAAATAACCCAAGCAAATAGTTCTTTCCGGCTAACAGAGAGACATGAAATAGTTTTGGTCGTGCGAAAGTAAACATTGGCTTTATTATATTGAACACAGTGTATAATCAGACCTACATTCTTGTCTCCTGCCATGATGGTCTGTACATCTGACCTTTAAAGGCGTTTGCAGCAGTTACAAATCTCGGGTCTCGCGAGAGTTACGTAACACCGATGTACGAGCGTTTCACATTTGTTTTATATAAATATGTGTTACTAGTTACTCTTAAAACGATTAATTAAATGCAATGTGAAAAATGCATTCACATTTCATTTGATTCATCGATTTTATGAGCGTAATGGTAAATGGCTGTATATGGTTCTAAACCGTAGAAAAGTGGGAATCTTTATATAGAAAAGAGTCAATAAAATCTTAAAAATATCGGTGACCCCTATTTTTTATTTCACTTTTCAACATGTTTTTACATGGTCTTTCAAACTACAAAGTTTAAACAAAGTCTTTTATTTAAAAAAAAATCACCCTTACTGCCGCAAACGCCCTTAATGTCTCAGAACATTGCTATTTATGACATTGTTAGAAATATCATCACTTGAAAAGGCTCCATTTCCCACGAGTTTATCAAAGCTACTCAAATTTGGTGTTTTCTTTTTCTCTTAGATGAGAATCATTTTCATCACATAATTTCGTTCTGAGCGAGTCTTAAGAGAGCAGATGGAGTCAAGTAACAGCATGAAAGAGAAAGACATATTGATTTTTTCGAAACATTGAACGAATCAGTCAAAGTTTTAGAATACAAGAGGCTATCTATTGGGCAGACGAAATGTTGACAGCGGGTATGGTTATTGCACTTGTATTGATCCATAGTTGTCTCATTACGAAATAAGACCAGCCGTGGGAACATACATTTCTTCATGCCGTAAGAAACATTTCTGTGCAAATTTTAAACATATTTGAATTGCAAACGCAATAAAACATTATTTGCTGGAACTAGAAGAAATGCATGAACCTCTTTCATGTGCACGATAGTATGAATCATAGGTGTATTAGATCAGGCCTGAAATGATCCGATTGCGAATATTCCGAGTCCCAAAATCGTATCTCCTGACAATCGATCTGTCCCAAAGTTAGACACATGCGAGTGATATGACATAGCTCGAATAAATAACCCAAAACGTCATATCAAAACACTATTTTTGAAATCAAAATGTTTCGGATGCGTATTTTGAAAGATTAGATTTCGGACTTCGGAGAATACGTACCGAATCGTTTCAAACCAAACCCAAGGAACACTTGCAACATGTTTAGAGTCCATATTCATATAGCTAGTGACAATTTGACAACAATTTCAACAATTTTTTATAATTCATCGATGTATGAACACAGACTTGATAACTCACAGATGAAAATGTTGTGTGTGATCATGTCGGCGTTCATATATCAATGAATACCAAACAAAATGAAAGCAATCTTTATAATTCAAATAATTTCAAAATTATCCCACTTTTTGAACAAATGAAGTAGATCTAATTTAAATCTAAATTAAGAAATCTTGATATGAAACGTCAAGCAGGGAACCCGCTTCGGAATACTAGAGATCATGACAAGCAGTTTATCCTTAGACTTAGTCGTTTCATGGAGACAGTTTATGATCCGATCAATCCTAGATTCGAACAAGAGCTCAATAGTTAGGGTATACTGTGAATGCTAAAACTATTATATAAATATAATAGGACCGGATAATGCAGAAATCTTTCACGACAGTCGTTTATACAGCGCCGGTACATGCGGTGTGTACACAAGAGTATTCCAGGGTCGCGTTGTGTTTTGTATCTTTGAATAAAGTTTTACGCCCTGTTGTGTTTGTTTGATTTGTTTGATGCGTTTTTTATGTACTTGTGATTTTGTTTTTGTTCTCGCAAAACTGTGACAGAGAGGCCAGTGCTGTAGATAATTTGCACCGGCTTCAGAAAACTTTTTTATCTTGGTTGCTGTAAACCTCGCCGTCACTGTTTACTTATGCATAAGCGAAAACACGGTTTTATCTTAGAAACAGATCTTAACATCCTGTCATATTCCTCTGTTTGATAGTGCAATCTGACTGTTACTCACCTTTTGTTGACTTTTATGAACGTTCTGAGTTTGCATTGTAAACAAGAAGACCGTGGTTTCGTCAAATGGGCTAGGCTTGACAGCGTACGCGGAACGGGACCTAATACTTCAATGAAAGTCGTTTAAAGCCATATATTCTTCAACTTTCGTGAACACAGCGTTATTCCCCATCATTCATGCATAAACTATGCAAAATATTACTGTCGAATCCGTGACTCTTTCAGACAATACATAGTTGACTGCTTAATATTAATATTGTAAACTGTTGATTTCTTACAGAGATGGGACACTCCTCTAACAGCTTTGTTTACATAACAGAACGGGACTCTAGCTCGGGAGACCTCGTTTTTTGAATCTGAAAGTCACGTGTTATGAATATTAATGTGCCTATATAGACATGTACATATGTTGCTTAATGAATAAAGAAATACCACGAATGTGTCTGCAAGTGTGATGATGTAGTGGTTAGTGTCGATGACTACAACGCCTTTCATTTTCCACCGCGTTGGTTCGAATCTCATTGTGAGCAATTATATTTTTACCTGCGATAAAAAACAGAGCAGATTTAAATGCGATATTTTCTCTGCATGTTTGTTCATTTCTCTAAAAATATAATTTATAATTGGTATTAGGTACATCGGGTATTTGGAATTATTAATAATAGTTACTTTGCGGGATTAATGCAAGATATATATTACCTGTGCTTCAGCCCACGTCATATCGGTGTCTACGATTAAGTAGCACGCACTGTTGAAGTAGTGCCATCCAGTAGGACAAAGCGCTGCAAAGTATAAGCATACATTATGTCGGTTGGTTGGTTGTTTTGTTTACGTCCGTTTCTGCCAACTTTGGGCTAATTGGACGTCCAAGAGAGAGGGACGTGTATACAGAGGAACCCAGGCAACGCCCTACTCTTTTCCGAAGGAGCCCTCTGGTTCTTTGATATACCCAGTGTATAGCACTGATATATGGGACCTCGGTTTCATGTCTTATCCGAAAGACTGGTCCGGCGGGGGATCGAACTCACGACACCTGGAACAAGAGTCTATCGCCGTATCACTAGACTACGGTCCGCCGGTCATACATTATGTCACATCTACAACAGCTTAGAAGATAAACTTATTTGGCAACTATGTTCTATCGACCGAAGCTGTAGATAGTGTGTGGTCAT
>JAULCE010109207.1:0-12462 GCA_032359355.1 Macoma nasuta | reverse complement strand
GGCACTTGTAGAGGTGAGATAGGATCCCTTTCGTCTACTGCTTTTGCATGAGATTGGAAGTTGGAGTCAATTTCATTCAACATATCCAGCTGAAACTGGAATAGCCAGTGCTCCTGCACGCAGCAGATGTCACATGATTGTAGCAAATTTTTAACATATAACCGGTTCGATTTTACATTCTTGGCATTGAGCGTCACTAATCTTATAGTTGATCTGTAGGTGCTTGTGTCTGTAGGTCTGTTTTTTCCGAGGCTCTGCCGTGGCCTAAAAAAGACTGTTGAGACTCGACACTGTCCTCTGCACACGACGTGACTTCCTGAGGTTCTTCCATTGGTTTGGATTGGCTGGTCTGGCCTCCTGGAAGTGTGTCTGGTTTCCCTGCTGCTGGACTTTGGTCTAATTTGTCGGCTTCTTCATCCCCTTGGGCGTCGTTTGGGTGTCTGCCCGCTTGTTGGTCAGGATGGTCAGATACGTCCGATACATTGATGACAAGGTCCTTGTGCTCGAAGCGCACTTTCTTTGGCGTCGAGTGTGGCTTCCCGTCCCCAATTGCTTCTGCCACCTTTTGGATCTGCTGGGTATGATTCTTATGAGGAGTATAAGGTTTCTGTGCTGCATTGCTCTGCGCCCTCCAGTTGGATACATCACTTCTGGGGCGCTTCCGGTAGTTCCCGGCTCCGTTGCTGGCAGGGGTAAGCTGTGAGGTGAGAATCCCTCCTCTCTTGGCATTGGTCCTGGTGGTAGAAGAGGAGCCTGGATGAATATGGTCTGTTCTGTAGTTGGTGTTCGGAAATCGCCTTGAGCTCTTGTGACCTTGGTTCCCGTACTGCGGGTTTTCGGGTCTCCCCGGAAGCGGGGTACCCTGGCCCGGTGTAGGCTGCGGTATGGACGCTCCATGGTACATAGGCCTGGTTGCCGGTGGAAAGCTGTCTGCCTGGCTGTGATTCTCCTGCACTGGGCGATGTGTTGCCATGGGGATTGTAGGTAAATGTTCGTAGTTTGGATACGGAGTGCTTGTACGGCCAAGAGCAGAGGGAAAGCCCGGTGGTGGAAGATGGGTTCCTGGGAAGTTCGTTGGTACATGGCCACTTGGTAAACAGTATGATTGTGGGAATTGCTGTAACTGGTGTGTGCAAGTCCCCGTCACATGAGGTACTGCAATGTGTTGGCACATCTGGGTCCCTGCAGATATTCGTTGGTTCTGCATCGCCATCCCGGTAAGTTGTAGAGTGAGCTGTTGCACATTTTCCAAATTAACTAAACGGATTTTCAGTATTTCATTTTCCAGGTTGCTTAATCTGTTTGCTATAAAGGAATCATTGTGCTGAGGTACGTTCTGGGCGCTCTGCTGCCCTCCAGGTAGATCCTCAGAATGTTGTTGTAAAGCTAATAATTTGTTTTTCCTCTCCAGCTCCTCTATTTTCTTTTCCATCCTTGAGAGGGCTGAAACTGAGAAGTCTAATTGCTGCTGCATGTCTGTCGTACACGGGTTGTCAGTTTTCTTCTTCCTTTGCTTCTTGGGGCCTGTCTCAATGTGCCTTGCATCTTGAGGGCCTGGGCCGGAAACAGGCTCGCACGCCACAGCAGAGCTTGGGTTGTGAGTATTACTGGGTCCTGAACGAGCGACGACACGTACTGCTTGTGCCAGAATGTCTCTTCTGATTGGTGCTTTGTACATTCTCTCGGCTAGAGTAGGTGGACCCATTGTGGGTAGATTAGTGAGTGCTTCTGTTTCCTGGATATGGAGTCTTGGTCCAGCGAGGTCCTGCACGTAGGGAATAGGGGGGTCTGACGCAGCGGAGCTGGGGGGAATATTCAGGTGCGGAGCACGGGGACTAGAGGGGTATGGGACAGCTGAGCTGGAAGGAATAAGCATGCCGGTCTCTGTGTCATTCGTGTTTCCACAGTCTGGGTCGCTGTCTTGTTGATCACAGCCAGTATCCGTTCTTGCGAACAGCTCGTGGTCCATCGTCGCCAAATTTTCCAGATCCCCTGAGTCAGGATCCACCTCTATGTGGGTGGGGAGGTCGTCAAGAAGAGTCAATTGTCTGCAAGAAAGGCAGCTGTAGGGGGAGTCTCCATCTTGGTAAAACTCCTCAAGTTTCTCATCCAAGTGTTCACACCTATAATGGTACCATTGCTCGCATCCGTCGCACGCGATCCCTTCGCTCACCACATCGTCACAATGGGCACACGTCTCTGGGTTCTTAGCCTCTTCTGCGGATGGGGGCATACAGTGAGCTGCATCCGTTGACAAATCTCCCTGTGTGATAGCCGGATTGGGTGCTGCAAAAAAGCTGGTTTGTTGGTCGGGGTTCTTTAGGCTTTTCTTCAGACATCTATCTATGACATCCGCGTACATCCTGTCCAATGCCGACAATCGCGGGTTCCGTTCAAGTGTCCCGATTAACTGTGGTAGGATCTCATCCTGGAAGATGGGTACACATGACCCGTTTACCAGGAGAGAGCATTGTGTGTGGTACATATTAATAGTAAACTTATTCCTCTTGCCAGGAGCACCTGTATGGAGCCTGCTAGAAGCCTTGATTATCAACTCTGGTGAATTTCCCTTCCGGTCTGTCACCTGTTCTATCTGAAAGACTATGCTGTATTTAATACAAATATCTTCGTTGCCAACCATCTGTATCAGTTCGGCTTTCAAGAGGTCGTAGCATCCCGCACTGCACTCAATCTTCAGTTGTCTGCCTGAATCTCTTGGAATTATATTAATGAAGGGTCTGTCACAGTGTTCTCGTTTCTTACTAAGACATTTGGTTTCATTTAAAGAATAATTCTTTGTTCTAGTAGTAGTGATAGCTGCAGAACGGGTTCTAGTGATGTTTAAGTCTGAGGATATGAATGTGGGTGCAGTGCGGGGACCAAGGCCTACCTCATTCCTGTTGGTTGTCCTATTTCTCGATGCCGCTGGCAATATCTGCAATGTCGTCATCTTGACACAGCAGAGTTGAGGGGAATAGGGTTAGGGGAATAGTCAGGTGCGGAGCACAGGGACTAGGACGAGATCTTTGTCTCTTCTGTCTGGAAATTCACGGGGTTTGATAAAAAAAAAAAGGGTTGAAGTGGTGGAGCGGCAATTCTAGGACAGGATGCGCTGACTGCTCTCCTGTGCGTCAGGGTTTGCAAACAAGGTTGAAGGATAGCTGTGTACACATGCTTCTGTGGTTCCGTCACACTGGGGGGTCACGTGACCGGAGCTAGCAAGGTGGACCAAGTGAAAGCATGTGAAGGACAATGACCTCTCAGATATATAAATATATAACGTGTAACTCTAAAATCATATACATGTATTATGGTAGTATCTGGTCTTCATATAAGAACCTAAGACCGGAAAAGCCCCTTGCGATAATTGTCAATAATGGCGCGAACTTGCCTGTGCGGGGCGAAATAGTTCTGGGGCAAAATTGCACAAAATATAAAAAACGTAATATTAAGAATGTCCTTGACGTATTAAAAGTCACTAAAAGTATCTAAAAGCATGTTAAAACATGTTGAGGCTGGTGGCTCGTCGATGGCGGACAGCAAACCGAGTCGAGTGTTACACGTATTCAAGATGGTGGACGCGGGGCATGCTAATTTCTAATTTTACCAGTCCTTCACCGAATAACACGGAATTTCCCTCCTCCTTTGTCGATATTCTCACTGTGCTGGTCTTCTTGAATATTGTTATAAAACTATACAGTTATAAAAGTTATAAAAGTCTATAAAATATGCAGTGGCAAATTAAAAATTTCTCCGCTCCTCCAAAACACGTCCGCACTGTTCAACGGCCTTATTTGTGCGTTTTGTGGTTTTGAGCGCTGCCGCAATCGTCACGTGATCCAAAGACACGCCTTGGACTCCGCCTACTCCATGAGCCGTATGTCGGATAGACTTCTGCGGTTACGGTGGCCGCGGCCGGTACAGCAGTGGGAATCACTGGTGGATACTTACAGCTGAGGCCCCAACAAAAATTAGACGGAGAGGGTTGATAGCCCCTGCTTGAATGATACCAAGTCAGGGGCCTCAGCAACTGCTGCTGGAATTCTGTTCCATGCTGATATGGCTCGAGGAAAGAAAGAGTTCTTGTAATAGGATGTAGAAGCAGACGGCTGGTGGTAGCTCTTCAGGTGCGAGGATCTAGTGGTACTCTGGGCTGGGACTAAGTGTCTGTCTGCTGGGATGTCTACGAGGTCCATTGAGATCTTGTAGAGCATCGTAAGCTGGGCTTTGGTCCTTCTATCCTCCAGGGTGTCCCATCCCAGGTGATCAAGCATGGAGGCGACGCTGCTGGTGTTATGGTAACGTTGAGTTACGTAGCGGGCGGCTCTCCTCTGTACCATTTCAATCTTGTGTGTCTGTGCCTTGGTGTAGGGGTTCCATATAGTGGAACAGTACTCAAGGGTCGGACGCACCATCGTCTTGTAGGCTGTGGCCTTCACTTCTTCACTGGTGATGTGCAAGTTGCGGCGAAGAAAGCCGAGCATGCTGTTCCCTTTCTTCGCAGTCTTGTCGATGTGATGGTTCCAAGAGAGGTTGTGGGATATATGTACACCGAGGTATTTGGTCTGCTCTTCAGATGTCAGCTTGTGTCCCTTCAAGGTGTAGTCATACATAATTGGGTTCCTCTTCCTGTGGACTCGCAAGATGCTGCATTTCTCAGGGTGAAAAGCCATGCCCCATCGGTCTTCCCATTCTGCCAGCCTTTCAAGATCTTCTTGGAGTGCCAGACAGTCCTGCATCTCGTTGATCTCTCTGTAGATCACACAGTCATCTGCGAAGAGACGTGTCTTGGACGAAACCTGTAGCGGGAGGTCGTTGATGAAGACTAGGAAAAGTATCGGTCCGAGTACACTTCCCTGGGGGACTCCGCTAATAACGGGTGCTGACTCAGACGTGGCTCCATCAACGATGACTTTTTGGGTCCTGTCTGTGAGGAATGCCTTAATCCACTGTAATGTTTGGTTCCTGATTCCATAATGATGCAGTTTGGCGAGAAGTCGTTTGTGTGGTACCCGGTCGAAGGCCTTACTAAAGTCGAGGACAGCTAGGTCGTGCTGTTTCTTGTGGTTAAGTGACTGGACGAGCTCATCTGACAGTGTAAGTAACTGAGTTTCACAGCTTCGCCGCCTTCTAAAACCGTGCTGACAGTCGGTCAGGATGTTGTGGAGGTCGAGATGTTTCATGATATTGCTGACAATAACATGTTCCAACATCTTGCATGATATGCAGGTGAGGGATACTGGCCTATAGTTGCTGGCTTTAAACATCTCCCCTTTCTTGAAGATGGCCGAGACGTTCGCTGTCTTCCATACATCCGGGATACTGTTGGTTGCCATAACGATCCGTTTGTTTGCAGCGTTCTCGGGTGAACTCTTACTTTTCTTCCGTTTAGGTTCTTTACCCATCTACGATTCACTTGATCACTTTTAAATAACTCGTCTATAACATAATCACTTAGATCGTCTATCTTTTACAAGAACATGGGTCCTATACAATCCCCTTTTTACTATAAATCCGATTGTTTCCTTCCGAGAGAAAACATAACCGCCATTACTATACGCATGCGTGACGTCATCCTTATTAACAGGTACAACTAAATTCATTTGTGATAAGTTTAAATCGATTGTTGCATTCAAACGTCCGAAAAATATGCAGGATTATTTAATAACTTCGAAGTTTAATAAGCAATTTGATAGCAATAGCCATTATGTTATGCTAGACGTTGTTTTCATTGTGCTGATATCAAAACAGGTTCAGATTTTACCACTCATATGACAAGCCATACTTACAATTTACAACATAAGGTAAATTGCAAAAGTTTAAATGTCATTTATTTGATTACTTGTAAAAGGTACAATAAGCAATACGTTGGTCACACAAAACAATCTGGATCAAGGCGCATGAACAGTCACAGGTTTTACACACCCAATTTATCATTGGTTGCATCTCATTTTAACTAAAAAAAAATATTCTTTGCAGGACTTTTCATTTATGCCAATTGACGTTGTACAAAATGACATGGATCGTCTTTGTAAACAAACTGTATGGATTCATAAATTGAAAACTTTAGACCCAAGCTAAGGTTTAAAGTGATTTATTCACAAACTAGTTGCCGAGTACATCGTCGTATATTCCTATTTCCCGTTTTTAATATAAATTACTATAGGAAATTATGTATTACCCTTATCTGATGATGTACTTGGCTTATACCTTATTTCCCATGCTCGGTTTACTTTTTCGGGTCATTACGAATTATCTCTTCTATAATACAATGTAGACATAGATCTGCATTTTGATGCTGTTTAGTGTTTTTTTCATCACTATTTTGCTTGGAAACTTTTCTTAATACGTATATTCGCGGGTGAAGATAAGGGAAGGCATCCCTCAGGGTGGTGTTATTTCACCAACACTGTTTATCGTGTACACCAACGACCTTGTGACAGTCTTTGCCTAGAGGTGTACTGAACACCCTACACGCAGGCGATCTTGCTGTCTGGTGCTCTGAATCAAGTACAGCCACAGCAAATTACAGGTTAGAGGGAGCTATTCGAAACGTGTCTGACTGGTCGTCCAAGTGGACACACTGCATAAATAGGTCTAACACGGTTGCACTTTTACACTTGACTCCCGTCTCACATGGAAACCCCACATAGATGGTGTTGAAAGAAGAACATACAGTAATCTCTCTCTCTCAGGAAGAAGTTGGCGGGAACAAGCTGGGGAGCTAATGGACAGATCCTGCGCCAGGTCTACACAGGAACCATAAGGCCAGTTGCAGAGTATGCCTCAACTTCATCGACAACAGCCTGAAAGACTAACAAGAGTAGGCTAGACAAGGTCCAGAACGCAGGCCTCAGGACCGTCCATGGTGCCATGAAGACCACTCCAATCCAGTGAAATGGAGAAGACGACTGACATCGAACCACTAGAGTCAAGGAGAGAGTTCAAAGCCCTTACACAAGCAGAGAAGGCTAAGAGACTACCATCCCACCCACTAAACAAAAGTCTGCAGAACCTGACGCAGAATAGGCTGAAGCGTCAGAGCCTCAATCACATTGTGAAGGGTCTTCGGGGGGACAAGAAAGAGCTTACGGGTTCCAGTGTAGAGCTTCTAGAGCCGGATTTGTGGATTCCGAGATGTGTCCCTTGTATGAGGCTGAGTGTACCAGGTCTTGAAAAGTAGGGAGAGCAACCTCAGGTACTGCAGAAGTATGTTGCGCTAGAGATGATCCATGATATATATCCCCGGAACTCTTGAGTGCATGCTTGTACAGATGGGTCAGCAGAGAGAGAGAGCTGGCAGAAACGCAGGTAGTGGAGTTTTCGTTACATTCCTCTCCAGACCCTGTGTGTCCCTTTCATTTCCCGTAGGAGAGAGGAGCTCTAATTACAGAGCAGGCCCCCATTCACGCCACACGTCACCTGATTGAAATGGGCCAGCACGGTCTTAATGTGGTGCTTCTTACAGACTCTCTTGTCAGCATTGCAGGCTCTTTCTGCCTGGTAGGCTGACGCCTCCATCAGACAGCTTCATGATGACATTGGCATCCTATCCCAGCATTGCAACGTGGTGTGGTGCTTCAGTGGATTCCTGCATATGTAGGAATACCTGAAAATGTATCTGCGGACAGATTGGCCAGGGAAGGAAGCAAAATGCTGCAGCCCAATCCACCTGTCTCGTACAGTGAGGCCAAGACCCTGCTGAAAAGCAGTTTCAAGACGGCATGGAGAGAAAGAAATGGAGGGTATAGCCCAGACCAGGACCACCTTCATATTTTGAATAGGCGTGAACATACAATTTTTGCGCCTAAGGATAGGACACTGTGGTCTAAACAGACACATGGAGAAGTTTGGCCTGGTGAACTCAGCAGCCTGTCAGTGTGGTGCAAAAGATCAGACTCTATACCACCTCCTCCAGGACTTATAAAGCTTCGAAGGGAAGTTTGGGGTACTGACATCCCCTTTCACACCCAACTGTTGGGTCATTCGGAACAGCTACGGAAGACAGTGCATTTCGTCACCGCATCTGGAAAGAAGGTGTAAGACGGCCATGAGAAAAATGGAATGCAGAAAAGGAAAAAGAAGAAGAAGAAGAAGAAGAAGAAGAATGCTTCAGACATGAAAAAATAACAAAGGGCAGTAACTCTGTAATAAGGTAAAAAAAATATTGTTCGTGTATACTGCACCTGCTCTTATTAAGCTTTACCATTGTATAACATTTTATTAAATTCTATTTGGTAGTTTTCAAGTTAAGCTCTGGACAAGAAGTAGTAAGGGTGATATCTCTGTAATTAGGGGAACTATAGTTATTGTTCATATACACGGCACTTTCTCTCATTTAGCTTTACCATTGTATGTAGTTTTATTAAAATGCATCCAGTAGTTGTCAGGTTATGCTCAGGACAAGAAATAGTACAAACTCGTTAATTAGGTAAAATATAGTTATAATTCCTGTACACTGCACAGATATCAACCACTACCAAATCATAGAGGATGGAAATGTGAATCGTTTACATGTTTGAAGTGCACAGTTTCGGTTGTATTGAATCAGTTTCTTCTACATGTTCTCAAAGGGTATTTTAGCAGTTTTGCTAACAAAGGTATGTGCTGTAGTTTGCTTTTTGTAGTATTACATTCCAACGATTTTGGACCATATTTCTGGGCCCTATCTTGAAACTTTTTTCGACCAAAATTGCGATCGCCGAAGCGGCAGTCGGTGAAATTATCACAGGGGCGATAATTACAAGCTAAAAATAGAACGGCTACTTTTAGACGCGTGTATACCTTTCAACCGTAGTACAAGGCTATAATGTGTACTTCATTCAACGACAAGCGGGCTACGCGTTAGTAAAGCCTTTTGATCTGTAAATCGATCAAGTCAATCGTGCGTGACATCATTTCTTTGATAAAAATAAATCCTCTATCGGAAATAACCAGATCTCCTAGGTAGAGTATATATAAGAGGCCAGACTTTATAAATATGTCCTATTTCCTTGTTGGGCAAAGTCCCTGAGGTAGATCTAAGTGTTTGCCTGATATTAAATTATTCCATTGCATCGTCCTTTAGTGAAGAGGACATTTTGACAATAAAGAATTGCATGTGCATGCTTCCTTGATATTAATATTTTATCAAGAACCAATAGTGAAGTAACTTCACTATTAGTTCTTGATAATGTTCACGTGACTTTAAGATTCAAGGTTACAACATTGGTTTCTTTCTATTTACAAAACAGTATTTATCATTATGCGACACTACTTTTGTGTTTTAAAAATATGACTGTGTCAACAGTTTTGATACAGGTCTTGCTTTCACTAACTGTCTCAAAATGAGATTGTGCTCCAACTTAAAATTTCAACATCAGATATTGATCTTAGTCTTATTGCTACTGCATTGACATTTTGACTGTCAGTCATTCAAAATTTCTGTGCAGTAGCAAAACACTGAAGGGATAATTCAGTTATAATATTAAGTGAGCAAGATCTCAGCTTGAGATGTTTAGTCAAAGTCGGGCCTGATCTGATCCGTTATCTGATCTAAATCATAGCTGTTTGCCTTTTAACCCATTACCACATAAAAACGCATTTTGATTCGTCTGAAGTAGATGATTTTTTAACATATTTGGGCTATGGACAATATGCTAATAATAAGCAAATACACCATTTTCCATAATCTATTCAATGCCATTCAAAATAAAGATGTTCTTTATTTTCAATACTCATCCTTTTCTTCAGGTGCTTTCATTGAGGATGATTATAAAAATAGCATATGATGTTATGGGTAAAGACTGGTTGCACTCAGCATGGTAAGGATAGCGTTAGGCAATTGAAAAATTGCCACACATTAAATAAACTAAATATGGAACTCTCATAATAAATCACTTTATTTATTTCATATAAATTTGATGGACAATCTTGACCCACAATACAGGGGGCATCTACAGAGTTCCTCTCATCTGTGTCTGCACTGTTAATATTTTGATAACATCATTGAAATGTCTTTTTTTAATCTAGAATTTCAAGCACTATGCAAAGGAAAAAATATCTATTAGAAAGTCAAATGTCTGAAAATTGGGGAGCAATTAAACATTTGCTCGTGATGAACAAATGCTCAAATATCAACAATGTTTTTTTTTACTCTAAAGCTAGTAAGTCAAATGACATGACAGTATCTCAACTCCATTTCCTACAATGATTCCAATACAACTCAAAAAATGACACTTTTCTTTTGCTTAGATCTTTCATCAGCTTATGTAAGTAAAGGGTTAATGTTTTTTTTGCAGTTTAAAATTTCGGTATCATGTAATCTTTGTGAACAAAGTAAGAATTTACTATATCAAAAGAAGAAGTTTGTGGAAATGGGACTTGATCTGAGATCCAAACGGTTTAAATAACTTTATATTGAAAACAAAGATGTGCAACTGATAGCAGCATTTTGTTGTACAGAACATAGATTGAATACATTTCTTTAAGTTTGTGTATATTTAATTAATAACTTCATATGCTACTTTTAGACTTATCCACAATGAAAACATCTGATGAAAAGAAAGAATATCACAAAGATTTAGAAAAATGAAACCTTCCGAATACTTTTGAAAATATTGAGGATATTGGAACAATGACTGCATATGAGCAATTTCTTCATTTCAACATTTTTTCCCAGTCATCTGCTGAAGAGGCATCAAATGAAACGTCTCTCCCTGGATATCTTCAAATTCAGTATACATCAGATATTTTAATTGTGAATGAGTCTTAAAATAGAAAATTGAGTAAATGATTAATGAATATGGCCTGGGGCCCTATCCTGTTAGATCTGCTTTAAAATGTGACTGTTTCAGTGACCCAAGCATTTATAATGCAAATAAAAACGTAACGATGTGGTGGTTACAATATTTTATTAAAGATGTTATAGAAAATGGGGCATTTATAAAACGGTACTATTGTCATTCAAACCATTTGTCCCTTATGGAATCAGACCAATTTGTAGACCCAGATCAGCCTTCGTCTTTAAATGGGTTGTCAAATTAGGGTCTGCATTGTCAGGCACTTATATTTTTTCGTAAATAAATTCTGAAACAGTGTTATTATTGATCCGACTCTGCGTTTAAACCCTTTCGGTGCCAAATTTAAAATTGTCATCTGCGACTAGTTTCAGTTGAAATATTTTAGCGCAATTAATCACAGCGATTATTAGATAGCTTTTGTATATTCCGAAACTGTTAACATGGGAATAAACTTTGCTGCAAAATAGTGAATACCCAGATCAGACGCCGCCTTTTAAGGCGGCGTTAGTTCTGGTACTGTACCAGTTTCGACGGGCAGTTAGGTGACTACAGTGGTGAAAGGGTTAACTGCAATGCCAGATGTGGTTCTGCACTGTTAGCTTTGTTATAATTGCTCTCTACTCAGCTTATCATATTTGTAAAAGTGATTTATTCCGAATAAACATGCGATAAGCAAAACATTTAACTTAGTCAAAACCTACATCATAGTTTCTTTTATTTTCAATATAAAAACGTGCTTTCTCCAAATCTTGACTCAAGTATAAAGGATTAGTTGATTAGCCCTCACCATATGTATCAGATAGTAGGATATAACACCTCCATATGTGGGTGTGTTTTCGTGCTTCCGGTATTTTAACCCTTAGCCTGCTATTCACAGCTAAGGTGATTATTCAGACAACTTGGATCCAGATCAGATGCCGAGTAACTCGGTGTCTTATCTGGCCCTTAGCTGTTTGACACCCAGACAATAAGTTCACTAAATTTCAAGAAAATCTGACGATATTTAAAAATGAAGCAAACAACATTTTCAGCAGACGACAAATTTCGTAGCAGGCTAATTGAAGGTTTAAGGGGAGTTGAATCCTTAACCCGTTACAGTCTGATAACACCTTCCACCTCCGTGTAATGAAGAACTAGTTAAATGCTAGTTAATGGTCATCTGTCATGTAATTGCTATGGATGAACATTGTACTTAGTTGTGATCGGGATCAATACTGTTAAACCAATTATAGTCTAAGGGAAATTATTGTTTTTGATAAATTAAATTCACAATACATTTCACAGTTATATACAAGTCACAGGCATGTTAAATGTATGAATATATTTATCAAATTTCATACAGTATATACAGAGATCAGCAACATCGTTAAATGGTTACGGGTTTAGGGTATACACTGTTATTAAAACGTTTTTCTTAATATTAAATGCATTATCAGTTTTATTATCATGTCAAGTTTGAGTGTTAAATCATAGTGGTAGTCTTATAATCAAAATATATATTTCATATATATTAATATAGGCATTGTTTTAGGTTAAGAATAGTAAGCCAGTTATATAGTTGTGTAATGTTTAAGTCTAGAATTAAAATCTGGAATCTTGATTATTTTTTTGTGAAAAACAAATATCATATTTTCACTTTCCCTGTGCAATGTAGGATCGTATCGTCCATAAACAGGCTAGA
>JAULCE010109096.1:0-12463 GCA_032359355.1 Macoma nasuta | reverse complement strand
CAGAATCACCCGAAGTGCAAATCAATTCGCACTTCGAGTGATTCTGACTTGTGAAAATAGTCCCCACAAATTCGAGTTATCGTGATTTTACTGTACAATCATACATACATATACAAACATATAATATGAATATATTCATTTCCGTATAAAATCTCCTTGTAAACTTTTCCGTTTATATCGTTTTAAATGAGAATCCATTCAGAAAACATTCACGATAAATTATGGCACATGACATCATTAAGAATATCGTTAAATTCTCGTTTAAGGCAAGGTTGTCAGTAAACAATATTCCGGCTTGTTAAATTGCATTAATGCAATAGGAATTAAAATCCAATTGTTCAACATATATCCACGTCAACCCTATATTAATAAAATAAACTTTATCTATGAATATAAACGTTTTACCTATAACCGAAATATTCAACCAACATTTGACGGAAATTTCAGCCTGAAGAAATGAAACGAGAGGTCCGAGCCGTTTCAGGAGATTCGGTATGAGTGTTTATGTATAATAAACTTAATCTCTCAAAACGTATATACAGTGCCCTCCGTGACTAGAAACACAAAGACAAATACTGTAGATACTGAACCTACTGTTATTATGTGGTTATTATTATTTGTTTCTACAAACGATAATTTGGAACACAAAATGTTGTGGTTAAATCAATTCGTCCGAATTTTTATATTACTGAAACAGTGTCTCGGGCAGACCATCATACTTAGTGTTATTATGGTAGATACTCCATCTAACAGTAGTCTTCTTCTACGTCAGAAAGTCTGTACTGTATTATAGAGAATCTGATCATCTGTAAGTATAAATATGAGACCTGGGACCCGTCTGATGGTCTAACCTTTTAACCCTTTTCTTCAAAGAAGTGCCTTTATCGCATCCGCAACTGACGGATATTGAAACAATTGTAAGAAATGAAGTATTTGCTCGTAACTAGCAAATGTTTCATTTCCTACAATGGTTTCAATGCAATTCAAATAAGTCATTTTTCTTTCGCAAAGATTTTCATTAATTCTTAAAATAGCTTTCGTTTGGATATATCTAAAAATAGCCTGTAGCGGAAAGGGTAAACGGAATTTAAGTAACAAATCAGCTGTGTATAACGAATCACACAATGTCAAACTAATTTGGAGAGCACTGTATATTTTTGATAATATCTAAGCTATCTATAATGCTTATAACAATCATTCGAGGAGCATGCTTTGTATCCAGCTTAAGTGTATGCAAACCATCCATAATCAAGATATATGTTGGTTTATGAATATGATATTCTTTAATATGCAAGAAGATGCAGGGACATACATATTTTAGTGGTTGATTTAATAACGTAGTCACCCTTAGCCTAAAGTAGACCAACTATTATGTTTCTAATAATCTAAAAGAAACAAATATTGTATTTGATCACTTTACTATAACCATTTTGAGATTTTCATGCATTCCCTCGTTTTTTGATTTAACGAATGTTAAACATAGATCTGACTTTACAGTTCAGAATCTACTTATAGTGACACTGATGGATTTATATTCTCATATAGTGTAATACCATTAATTTAGTGAAAAACACAAATACATATCCGGAAGAAATGAATACCGATAAAGGATCCAGTGATCTCGAAGATAAAGATGTTGAATTCAATAAATAACCTAGAGCTTAGCTTATGTGTAAATGTTGGTGATGGGAATTATAATACATGAGTGTTTTATTATTGTTGTATACATCTAATGTCAATTGCAGTCTTTTCTACGTATCGGCAGAGCTCCACAAAAAATCTCGGTATGAATTTGCTTTTATCATTTTAATTATGTGTATCATTGAACCTTTTGACGCCAAATTAAAACAAAAGCGATGCGTCTAGTTCAATATATTATATCTTATCGAAATAAATAACATGGATAATCAACATATTTTGGCACTATATAGCTCACTATTTGTAACGGTGCCTTTGTACGACTTTCGCGCTGAAAGAAAACAGTTGTCTGTATTGATATCCTCAAGAATTGACACATTGGTAAACTGTAGTTATTATACGACTTAGAATTGTACATGGAACGGACAAATAGACGTCTCTGTCATCATAGCCATATAAATGTGAAGCAGCAGCATATGGAGCTTGTAATGGTGCTTATATAAATGCGTCGTATCTATAAAAAACAGATGATGTTTAATCAAAACTCGTGTATGTATAACTTTGTGCAAAATCTTTAGGCTATTCGCCCTTTCTTTGTTAAGCTTAATATACAAAATCAAACATCGCTTGACTTTTATACTATAATAAAGTTTAACAATAGCCAAAGTCAGTACCCTATATGTTTGTCCCGAATACAATACTATATGGTTACATACTTTGTTTTTCAGTCCTTCTTGCGAATCGGTAGAGCCCCATCTGATACCTCGGTATGACCAATATAATGTATCTGTAGTTTCAAATCATTTGAGACAGTAATTGTTGTCAAAAACTGTGTCTCAAAAGAGTGTTAACATAATTAAGCAACCATCTGTTTTAATACAAACCATGTTAAGATTAGAATTAAGTTATAATTTCATTGTATAGCAAATTGTTATCTGTAAATATCCAGTATCTTGTTTCATGAAATATAAACAACGGGAATGCTTCGAAACAGTTTGCCCATAACTTAAGAAGTAGTCTTTTTCATAATCGTTTCGTTTATTTGACGAATCAAGTGTATAAAAAGTTATAACATGCATTCTTCACCTGCATATAATTCTATATGGTCACCTACTTTGTTTTTCAGTCCTTCTTACGAATTGGTAGAGCCCCATCTGATACCTCGGTATGACCAATATTATATGTCTGTAGTTTCAAACATTTGAGACAGAGATTGTTGTCACACAACTGTGTCTCAACAAAAGTATTATTATCATAAAGAAAACAATTTCTAAATACAAGAACATGTTAAGATTAAAATTAAGTTAAAATTACATTGTATAACAAACTGTCATCTGGAATCATCCAGTATCCTGTTTCTTGAAAACTAAACAACGAGAATTCGAAACAGTTTGCCCTTTACTTTAGAGTAACTTTTTAATAATCGTTTCGTTCATTTGACGAATCAAGTGTATATAATAAAATGCATTCTTCGCCCGAATATAATACTATACGGTAACCTACTTTGTTTTTCAGTCCTTCTTGCGAATTGGTAGAGCCCCGTCTGATACCTCGGTATGACCAATACTTTATGTTTGTAGTTAAAATAATTTGAGACAGTGATTGGTGTCATGGAACTGTGTTTCATTAAAGTATTATCATAATAAATAATAAAAAAACATGTTAAGAAGAGAATTAAGTTGTAATTTCATTGTATCAGAAGCTGTCGTCTGGAATCATCCAGTATCCTATTTC
Organism: Macoma nasuta; assembly: GCA_032359355.1. NCBI lineage: Eukaryota > Metazoa > Mollusca > Bivalvia > Cardiida > Tellinidae > Macoma > Macoma nasuta. The sequence goes on along the minus strand of JAULCE010109096.1, from coordinate 9,091 downwards.
ATGAAAATGAAACAACGAGAATTACCCATGGCTTTAGAAGAAGTTATTATTGATAATCATTTCGTTCATTTGACGAATCAAGTGTATACAAAAATAATATTAACATGCATTCTTGACCAGAATATGATATTATATGATAACCTTCTTTGTTTTTCAGTCCTTCTTGCGAATTGGTAGAGCCCCGTCTGATACCTCGGTATGATTAATGCTATATGTCTGTAGTTTGAACCAAGTGGAATAAACTATATATACGGTCGTGAATTGAAGAATGTTTATTAAATGGGTATATATAGATATATGGCGAACTTTGTAAACCTAGAGCAGCTTCCGTAGCTCATTTAATAAACTGTTAAAAATAGCAGCTGTAGGTTCACCATCTGCCTTGATCGTACCTAACAATTTTGAGAAACTGGTTGTTGTCATACAATTGTGTCTTAATAAAAGTAGTATTCCTAATCATAAGAACTAAGGTATAGTTTCACTGTATCACAAACTGTCATCTGGAAACATCAAATATCATTTTTTTTCTATTTAACAAGGATGTTTCTATACCTCTTGTCCATAACTTAAGACGTATTTATTATAAATAATCGTTTATTTCTTTATACGAATCAGGTGTATGTACATGTAAAAAGGAAGTTTTAGTGTTTTAGTGACTCGGTGAAAACAATTCCGCACTGAATCCAACGGTAAATTTTATTGCGTTTGTGTATTTCCATCTTTTCTTCGTATTGGGAGCGGTCCGTCAGATACTTCGGTAAATCAGTTGCAGATTATACCAAGCAATGTATGTGTAATAAAACAATATTCAGATGTCATTAACTCTTTCGACGCCAAATATTGCCAACAGTCACCTTTGCAAGCTGTGTAGTCCGAGTTTAGACGCCGGCTATATTTAAAGCGGTATCTGATATGGGATTTTACTGTTTGCCACAACAGTAAACCTAAAATAGAGAGATATGAATATGAATACGTGCGTGGATTTTACCTTTTTTCTGAATTACATAACAAATTTGATATTGCACATTTGGTGGATGATAATATTTAACCCTTTCACTGCTTAACCCCGAAGCATAGTGTATTATGCAAACACCTTCTATCCGGATAAGACACCGAGTAACTCGGCGTCTTTACCGGAACCAATCTGTTTGACACTCGGCCAACATTTTTGCCAAGCATTAAGTTAATCTATCATGTTTAAAAGTGAAGCAAACGAAATATGTCGAATGCGCATAACTGCTTCTAGTAGTAAAGGGGTTAATTTGGCGCCAAACGAGTAAAACGGTGGTTTTCAGTGCCAAAATGGCACTAACGATATCTTGAAAGAGCACTGACGATAAGACATTATAGAATGTTTCTATGTAAACAAATCTTATACTGCATACTAAAATGTTGGCATGTTGGCATCTCCATAAATGCTTGTTGTATATATTCTATGACAGACAATTTCTTCCTGCTGTTACTAAATATGGGGAACGTTTGTAGCACATAATTATCGATATCAAAGAATAAAGTGCAAGTATGTTGCTATGATCTCAGTTTCCTGTAGACACTTTCATAAAAGGTGATAGACGTTGGCTTGTACACACATTCATTTCATTCAAACTATAAAAAAACGTATCAAATAAGCGAAATATTGATATACGTTTATACAATTCCGTAAATCAACATTTTGAGTAAAGTTCCTAAATAACTCAATTTCTGTTTTGCTTCAAGATCAACATTTTATTTTTATTTTGGCAGCATGCTAGTAAATGAATTCAGCCTAAGTTGTTAAAGTTGTAAATGATTAAAACGCAAACCTGAATAATTGTAACAAAGTATCCAAATTCTCAGGAATATGTTGTTTTTCCAGTCATTCCTGAGAATTGGCAGAAACCCACACAAACAAGAGGTAATATAATAATGTACTAAACGAGTGTATGTTTAATTAAATAGATCTAGTGTAATCAACCCAAAAGTGTAAACAAATATTTGAATTAATAACTTCTATCCCATTAATTATAAACCGAGCTGTTTCAATGCAGCAACACGCATACACTTTATGTTAAATAAAAGTTTATGTTTAAGTATTACATTGTAGTTGTATACGAGCATCATATTGGTCATATCTAAACATATGTAAGATAAGTGAGATCGATTTTAAATTTAAACTGAAAGGGCAAACAAGAACGGTGTCTTGAGATATCCAGATATAATTATCTGTCTTATTGTATAAAAGCTGTTGAGTTCGTTTACATTGTTATTGGGGTTCACTGTTGTTTTTGCTTCCGGTCATATATACGAATAGCCAAGTTACCGGCTGATACTTCAGTATGGGATTTTTTGTGCATTTTATGTATCTATAGAACTTCCCTCTTATTATGAATAGTACTTAATAATTTTATTTGTGTATTTCAAATTAAAGCTCAAAGGTTTAACAAGCCCAGTGTATGGAGATATTTAGATATATTCACTTTTGTTCTTGTATAAAAGCTTTAACACATGATTTCTTTTAATTTGTTCTTATGTTTTACTGTTGTTTCTGCTTTCCAGTCGTATATACGAATAGGCAGGACACCGGCTGATACGTCGGTATGGGATTTAATCCATTTTCATGATAAATAAATCTACAATCATTCTCTTCATATTAATAATACTTCATAATTACATTCGAGCATAAATAATGTTATTATTCCATGACCTATAATCAATTTCTAGGTTTGATGGTCCGTTTACGTTCTACATTATGCAAAATGGGTAACGTTTGGGTCGTATGAAGCACATATTTTGTTAAGGTAAATTAGAAAGTTAGTGTCCTCAAATTTAAATCTGTAAAGAAGTGAAGGAAATGCTTTGTTTCTAAAACACGGGTTAATGTTTTTTACTTCATATTGAAACGTTTGGTTATTTAATATAGGGGGGAAATACTCAAGCTACAAGAAATCAGTTTCGGAAACACTATGCTTCAAGTAGATAATTACAGACTTAGCATGTAAAGGTATATGAAAAGTTGTCACCATTTAAAATATGTTCTGTATGCTTAACCTTTGCTATAAATATATGCACCTCAAGTCATAGTTTATTATGTGCAATTCGCCTTTCAGTCATTTCTGCGTATCGGTAGAGCCCCTGCAGACACATCGGTAAATATTTATTTTCAATTAACAAATATCGTATACCATTGTACAATATATTTTCGTTATATTGTATTCCGTGCTATTACCAACTCAGCATAATTTCCCGGTATTTTCATAATGGTCATACAACTTTACTTAAATTGCACTTATAAGTATCAGTTAAGTTTATCATGGGTACTTTTGATATGACATGCATCATTTAAACTAAACGTTTTATTTTTGAAACACATCAACGCTGTATTTTATTTTGAATAGCATTGCAACTTCGGCACAGAACTCTTAACACTGTAACCGCAGTTATCACTATACATCTAGCTCAAACATCGATGTAATCTATTATGACCTTTAAAACCGCAGTATTGCACGAGTGCATCAATTCATTACATCACAATAGAATAGTGACTTCAGTATATGTTATGGAATAAAGAAGGAAACTTCAGTCTATATTTTATTTGGTCACTGTGGAGGGTGAGGTTAACGTATCTTTTTCAACTAGCAACAGGGAGAACGAAATACATAATTAAACACAACTAGTATTTATAGCGTCAAATCATCAAATTTCAGCAATATGAACTATGGTAAATTTTGACTGCTTTTTAGAAGATATATATAAAACAAATGTTCTCAAATACATTTTCAGTCATTTCTTCGAATTGGACGGGCCAATGATGGAATGTCGGTATGCAATTTTACATCATCTAATATACAATATTCAAAGGTAGCCCTTAATCCATGCGATAGTTTAGACTTATCCCAATGAATTAATCTGATAAAAAGGATGCATTTTAGGCAATATAAGAAAGCCAAATTTAAATTATTTTGAATACATTGTAGAAAAATGATACTTTGCTTGTTTCGAGCCTATTCTTCATAACCCACAGTCTTAACAATAGTTATATGCAACAAGGGTACAACTTGGACGGAAATTGGTAGTTAATAATGTAACGGTGTCATACAAGTTCAATATTCATAGTACCGGTATATATTGTAACATTGTGTGCATCGTAAATAATGACGTGAGAGCGATTTTTATACTATTGATGTTTTTTCTCCGTTGGTTTGTTAATTCATCTAGAATTACTATTCTAACATTGTCTCCAATGATTTAAACACCTTTAAACTGAGAAGATAATCCTTCCTAACATTTTTATCCTCCCATTGTATGTCTTTGGTTTTTACAGTCTTTCCTGCGTATCGGGCGAATTCCTCCAGTGTCTTCGGTATGACTATTGTCTTTTTATCTCTGTTCGTACAAAAGTGTGTATAATCAAATCTTCTCCTCTGCAAACATTTACAGCAGATTATATAAGTCTAGTCTTATTATCCAATTTTCATACACGAGGGTATCCGAATGTGTTATCTACTTAGGATGACGACAAAAAGTAAAACATTTCCATGCTGTATGTTTTCTTCTTAAATTTAATCAGTCATTTGTATATCTAATTCCCAACCGAAAGCATATCTTCTCAAACGATGATCACATAAATGTGTTGGGTAATTAGAAATCTAGGGATATCCATGGAAAATAAGGTTTATGTGAGAAATAAAAAAAATCTTGCGCTAAAATCGAGTAATTTTGCTCCTGGGGGAATATTACACCATGAACAAATAAAATACATATTCGGAGTTAATGTATCAATTATTTTCATCATTTACAGTCTCATCTAAGAATTGGAAGGAGATCCACCGACTCATCGGTATGATCTGAAACCATTGTCGTAAATGTTATTGTTTATTTGTTGTTATCAAATTAAGCAATCTGTAATCTAAATTATCTTCTGTGCATGTGCAAGATAGTGTAAAACTACCAACTTATCGAGTAATAGCAATGAAAGAAAATATCTTTGAGAAATCGTATTTTTGTATACCACAAATTTTCGGTCCCATATTTATTTTAATCCTTTACTCCATTTACTATATTATAAGGCTTCAAACCTCTTACTTAATTTCATTCTTAAAAAACGAAATGAGCAACAGTATAAAGATTCACATTGAAATTAAATCACCATAGTTTAGAAACGTATATTAGACTTTTATAAAAGTTTATTTATATAGATTTAATGTTAATTGCTGCATAACAAAGCGTCAACAAAAACAGTGTATGAGATATCCTCTCTATATTTCATCCACTATATTTATTTACACTTAGCTTCGTTATAACATTCAATCCTACCTATTTGCCTTTCAGTCTATCGCTTTGGAATGAACGTGGCATTGAGACTAGTTCGGTATCAAAGTGGCATGCCACTCGTAATTTCATAACACTTTTTATGTCGTTCTACGTGTGATTATATACCATCTATTTATCTGAAGAAAAAAATAAAGAAACAAACAGTATGCATTTGTAATGGTTGTATATCATGTGTCATTAAAAGCGCACTCGTCATATACAAGTTATTTGTTAATCCACACCCATGTATTGCCAGTTTTCTATCAATTCTATTCTTTTAGCGAATATGCATATTTATAAGGTCACAAATTATTCTGTTATGCAAATAAAGATATATATAACACATAAAGTAGAATGCAAAATCATCTAAGCGATTTAATGATTCAACTCAAACCATTATGCAGTTTTTAAACACCTGATGTAATATTGTGGAATTACTCAAACACTTGCTTGATGAAAATGTGCATATCTGGTGTCAATACAGTTCGTCAGGTTACTTTGCATACTCCTAAACATGTTGATGATAGAATGTCCTATCGCAACTACAATCGGTTTTTATTCACTTGAGAATCGTTGTAAACAAGAACAGGTAAAGCAGTCACATCTATTGGTCAATGAACTGCAGGGTATACGCACTGACCAATCACAGACTTAAATTTTAAAAGACCAATTATCAAGTAATTTTGAATCGACTTTAGTAAGTAATTTCTGATTTCTGTTTTAAGCCTCTTTGTGTTGCAGTCCGTGCCAATGTTATGATTACTTTATTTTTTTAACCTATAGGGTGGTTTCATATCGATGCACAGTTAATCCATCCCCCATTTACCTGTTTATGAAATAGCATTGTGTGTGATTAATATCGAAGACATGTGCTCCGTTCATGCTACATTTTAAGCAACAAAAGCTGGACAGACAAAACACCTATATATTATACCTGTTGGAAAGTCTGGTAGATATATAATAAACGCGTACCAATTTAACATATGACAACAATATTTTATACTGATTGAAAATTGCGGATCATTCATTTCCATTTACGGAACGTATAGACGTTAATTGGTACTGAGCAAACAATAAATTAACCCATTTATGCCCAGCGTCCCCTTACCGGAAAGATGGCAAACAGTTAAGACCCAGATCAGAAGGCTATTTTAAGAGCCCTCTGATCAGGGTCTGGACTGTTTGCAATTGCAATTAATGAATAAATCCAAAATTATAAAAATAAAAATTCACCCCTATTACTCTGCAAATGAACTGTTCCTGTCATAATTTGGACGATTCCACTTTAAACTTGAGGCACAAATAGGATAAATCCGTTAACCTTCTGCATGACACAGGCAAGCAGTTTATATCCAGTCAAGAGCATCGGCGTCTCATCAGGCACTTTAACAGTTGCATACATATTAAAAAAGACATGGCAAAAATATCTTAAGTCAAAACTCTTTATGTCGAAAACGATGATATATTTGTTACAAATTGAATTAAATTTGAACGTTTGGGTATTTCAAACTAATAATTATTGCCATCAATTTCGACACGTATCCGCAAAGCCAATGCCCCAGCTTGTTGTTCAGATTGTAGTTTCGATCTAAGCATGAGTTCGGCCAACCTGAGTTCGAAACAAATGACGTTCTATGGTTGCTGGCGACAATTTGGTTCACGTGTTAAAGGTTATTTATTACCCAGTTAAGCTTATTATTTTCTCATCGGTGTAATTTGAAAAAAAATGCATGGGTGTCAACTATCTACTATACTGCATTATGTATATATGTTGTTATCCTTTACAATAACAGCATACTTAGCTCAATACTAAAGAGCGTTTGGCAACTTATTTTCGACGAATTTTGATATTCTTCAGTTAATACCTATTCTGTGACCATTCATTATATCGTATTGGAAAGACGAATTTTGTGAAAAGTCATAGCATAGGGTTTTGTCGATAATTACAGATTTTAGATACGAACCTTTTTTAAAGCTCTGCTGCATGTACATCGCACATACAACATTCAAATCCCGTTTTATATTTTTATACAAAACTATATGACCTTATGTGGCTGTTTGCAACCGTAACATTTTTCCAACTGTAACGTAGTAACATATTTGATCTTGATGACTAGAATCAATGTGAAGAGCGAACAACATTTCCAAGATATTCGCAAAATTCGTGTTATATGCTCAATCATTTGTTAATCCTTAGCCTGCTTCGAAAATTGTCGTCTGCTGAAAGTGTCGTCTGCTTCATTTTTAAATGCCGTCCGAATTTCTTAAAATTTAGTGAACCTATTGTCTAAGTGTAAAACAAATGTTTCTTTTTAAAAAAAACAAAAGTAACACGTGCCAATACCTCTATTATAAGACTAACTTATTTTAATAAGAAAAGAAAAATGGTGTTCCTTGGTCAGAAGCCGCCTTTATAAGGCGGCGGCTGATATGGGACTGTGCTATTTGCAATGGCGCATTTCGGTGACTATGGCACAGAAAGAGTTAAGTCGTATTCATTCTTAAATTGAAACTGAAATATATAATTATAAATAGTGCAGATCCAGACAATACGTCGAGTGAGACCAGGTCATGTCTGGGTATGTACTGTTTGGCGAGTGTAATATATTTGTGTATGTTTAACCAAATACTAGAGACTCGGGTCAGTTATAATGGGAGGAACGCTAATATTTATTGTTTGAACGCTAGCATAACACAAATCAAATGAAAATAACAAGGAAATATATATGTATTTACGAGCTGAATATTTCAAACCTTTTGGATCAAAACTGTTTTTAAAGGTGTCTAACGTGTGAAAACGTTTCTTTCACTGTATCGCATTGGTTCACGATAGCTTGTAGTGTCTGCATATTTTTAGACAATAGTATTTAAGAATATTTAAAGAGATTACATTTTCAACAAGATTAATTAGATGTTTCTTATGTGTTTGCACTTTTTTCAAATGCTCTAAACAGAACACCAAAATATTGTGTAAATAAATGCATGCAGCTGGGATATTTGATTTGTTTACGTGCCCGTTTTTAATATCACATCGAAAGCTGAGCAACAGAAGAAGCATTGAATTAATATGTTAGTTATAGCTACTGTGTAGATGCCTCCCAAAATAACGAGTTCATCTATAAACCCGGTAAGTTTACAACTGCATTGTTTCGTGTTGATTAGCAGTTAAACATGTGAAATAAGTGCTTTCATCTAGAATATTGTGTTAATTATTAGCTCTTTCAGCGTCAATGTTGCCAAAAGGCCGCAAAGCAATCTTAATTTGTTTCATTGAATGCACATTTTCTCCTTGCCTTTCTTGCAGCGAAATCATTTGCATTGTTAATATATGGTTTGGTTTATACGTTCTGTAGTAAGCTTTCGTAATTAACTGTATTTAGACTAACAAACCATCTATTTTAACGCCGGATTCATTAAATTACACCGATAGAAATTTACTGCGATACAAAGTTTTATGTCCTTTGCAAAGTAATCGAGTATACTGACTACTATATGGTTAAAAAAGAAAGCTATATTTCCATTTTCAGTCTTTGAATGTATGTACACTCTTTACAACAAAATGTCTTGTAAACCCAAATATAGTAACCATTCAATTTGATCTAGTTGCATGTCACCATTTGTGTACGTCAGATGTTGTCTCCAACAATACTAAAATATATGTTCTTTGCAAACTTTAAGGGCGTTTGCGGCAGTAAGGCCGATTTTTTTCTAAATAATAGAATTTTTTTAAACTTTGTAGTTTGAAAGACCATACAAACACTTATTGAAATATGAAATAAAAAATAGGGGTCACCGATATTTT
>JAULCE010108985.1:790-12466 GCA_032359355.1 Macoma nasuta | reverse complement strand
AATACAATGTTTAATTTCGTGACTAAATGCTTGAATTATAGCGCTGAAAAAGAGCTGAGTCAGCGCTTTTCTATATGTCTGAGTGTCCCTTTTCCTGTGACGTCGGCCATTAATATTATAACATATCTTACGGCGCAATCATGTCGTTACGTCCTTATTTAGTTTGCGTTATTCACGGGTCAATAATCGTTAGGGAAGTATTGCTTTTTGACGTCAGTAGGAATAGCGTTGGAGATGTCGCGCTCTATAGCTGTAAAGCGACCTTATATTTGACAATCGCCTCAAAAACAATATTTAGGGTATTATGTTATACACGAATATTGCATTTGTGATCATGAATTATACGATTGATAAAATTCGTCTTTTGAAATGATATAAAACTCGACAATTTCGTTGTTATAGTTTTCAAAAGACTAGTACAACCAAAATAGCACTTTGATATGGGAAAATATCAGCATATCCCCATTGCTTGAGTATGTTGGCGTATGATCTGACAGATAAATGTAAGCAAATATGTGTCACATGTCTAAATTCACGTAACATATTTATGAGAAATAATCTTATACGTCTGAAAACAAAGCAGTGTTTGTCATGTTGATAGAAGACGACTGAACTGAACAGCTAATAGCTAGTAACGTGTACGGAAATGAGAAATATCAGCGATAAATAGTTTTAATGTGGATTGGAGGCAATACAAACTTCGGAAAAAAGTATTTATTTGCACAATTGTCGATATAAGCAACACTGACTTAGATCAGTAGTTGCCCCTACATGGGTCCTACATTTTTCTCCAAAACTCGTCGAACATAATTGGTTCGCCTGCTGGAATAAGGGCTTAAACCGCAATGTAGTCAATGTCGACCTGGATCAACTGTCGCGTTTTAAGAGCGGTGTCAGATTAGTGTAATGCGATATTTGGAACTTGTTGAAGGCAATATAAAAACTCCGTGATCCGACGCTGCGTTTTCATTTATACACTAAGTGCAATGCAGTTATGATCCTTTTCCATCCATGACCCAAATGCAATGCGCTCAAAGTAACATTAGCATACAAGCGGCGCCTGATCTGTAATCACATTACAATATGCAAGTATAGGTATATACTTGTAATGCATGTCATGATAAAACCTTACACAGCGGCACTCAAACAACTGAATACACAAGGAAAACTAATCAACAGGTTAAAGCTCTTTACTAGTTTTACAATGTAGAAAGCCAGCGTTCAACCCTTTCCTCTACAAGCTACACTTAAACTAATCCACAAGGAAATAATCTGAGGCAAAATATGAAAATCAAGGCACAATGGCATTTAAATAATTGAAGGAAATAAAGCATTTGCCCTCCGCGTGCTGGTATAAAATCTGTTGTTTAAATGTCCATCTGCTACATTTTGGAACATTTTGGTTCGGATCAGATGCTGAGGTGACCTTGATTCAAGCTGTTTTATAATTTTGACTAAGGTCGCCTTTAGCATCAGTGTAAAGGCTGGAATTCGAACGTTAGGATCAACATAGATGTGGCAAAGGCATACAGAGCAGATCCAGATACGACGACTCTATGCGGAGTCTCTCAAATACAGTTCATCTCCATCTAAAATAGTTTCAATATATATAAGTGTCGTCCAATACAAAATGTAGTCTACTTCTAACTTCTATCAACGTCCAATCCAAAATGGCTTAATCGTTTTAACGAAATGTCGTTTGAATATCATCTAGCCTGAATTCGGGACAGGTACCGAGATTATCGGCGTCTGATATGGATCCAAGCTTATAACATATGTTGGTGAATCATGAACGCCGCTTTCAGGATAACGCTTGTTTTTTACCAACCAATGGTTGCTTATTTTTACCCCTGATCATGCCAGTCGCGACATTTTGACATCAAGACAATAGTTATATCTTTAAGCGAAATTATCAAGGTTCAACAATCAAGTGGATGGCAAGTGTAGTCGACAATTATATCAGTCTGATAACGGTTCAGCCTATACCTCATATGCTACATTTAACCCCTTAGCTGCCGGAAGATATTATGCGCATGGGAAATGTTTCGTCTGATTCATTTGCAAACCTCAAATATTAACTTAATTGTTTGCAAAAGTATTGATCGAACAGCTTGGATTCGGATGAGACGTCGAGTAACTCGGCGTCTCATCCTGACCTAAGCTGTTTGCATGTGAAACTCTGGTTAAGGGAAAGCAGTGAAGGGGTTACTGATATTTAAAACATTACATGATAGTATGCTATATTTATTTTGTAAAAGGAGATTTCAGGTCTGAAAATGTCATTTGCTTCATCTCTCCATGGTCTTCATTTCAAAGGAAGCTAAATTGTTTGAATGCGTACACAATAATCACAGGAAGAAATAAACAATCATCTCGTGGCCAATATGTCTCATCGATTACTTAGGTCATTAAACAAGTACGTCACTAAGGCAAGAGTGTTATGAATAAAAACCACCGGTGTCGTTGTAAATATACCACCTGCGTCAATTCAAAACGACACAACAGACCAATACTTTCAAGTGAGGCGATGCGGTTAAACTTGTTTAAAACACCGGTGCAGTTATCGTTCCTTGTGCGTCATTTTTCGTTTATATCACAATATCGACACTTATGAAATTGACGGCCTAAACGACTTTTCTCTGATTCACTATCGGCCCAATGGCGGTAAAATATGGTGTAAGTTAAATACCTAAAACAGCATCACTTCCCTCCCCATGAGTCAACAAAGTCATTTGAGGATATGTTTGATAACACATTAGGCGACGTTTTTGTGGAGTACAAAGTCGTGCGTTTAAAACACTCCCACAGTGACTACAGGTGGAAATCCATCGCCAGTAAGCATATCAACGCAATAACTAAAGAACGTACTGTAACGTGAACATCCAAAATACGCAGAAGATCCATTCTGAATGGGTCGACTGTGTCATATATACCTAACCCTGATCCTCTATACGAGGAACTGGTAATGCCAATTTGCATATACCATATACGTTCAACGAACGTTATACTTCCGCAGGAAGCGGATTGTTATATTACTTTCCACTCCGAGAGACTCGTCCCTGGTCTTGGCCTAGGAAATTCGTGGGTAAGGCAACTCCGGTCTGGCAGTTGACTCCTCATCCCACCGCTGCCACCAAATGTAACGTAAACGGCCCAAATACGCAGAAGATCCATTCAGAGTAAAGCATGCTCAACCCTGAATGTGTCAAATGGGTCTTATATACATAGCCCTGATCCTCCACACGAGAAACTGGTAATGCCAATTTGCATATACCATATGCGTTCAATGAACGTTTCACTTTCCCCGGAAGCGGATTGTTAGTGTACATTTGGTGGCTCACAATTTAGTGCTTCGAAAAGCTAGAGTCACACCAAAGCGGGGCCCAACACGGATCACTCCGGATTAATACGGACCAGCACGGATAAAGATATATCTTGATCCGGGTAGTCCGGGTTGATCCGGGTTGAAATTGAGTCTACGGTCTTGCGACGGTCGCAAAACATCGAATCAGGGCGGACCAAACACGGCACCACCACGGAACACCACGGAACCAACGGGATGTTTTCATAAATAACATGGGCCATTTGTGTTATCAATTTGAGGGATATTTTTCCAAATTTGGCAGCGTATGAAAACTAATGTTTTATTCAGAAATGAAAATCATATTAGGCGCAAGAATACAATATCCCAATGACTAATATTTACATTAAGCATTCATACTGCTTACGAACGATCTTCGGCGATTTCCGCGAAAAGCCTTAGGTCATTTCCGCCAGTTTCCGGCAAGTTGATAAAATAACGATCATTTCATCGATTACAGTTAGAACTAATACACTGAAACGTTGTACGTTTAAATAAACACATTGTTAAAACCCTCGGCTAATAAATTATTACGCCATATGAATAAGGTCAAGTGATCGTGGATCGGATTATTCCGTTAGCATTTAGTCGTGTTCGTGTTAAACGATGCCGCATTCGGAATTGTCGAATATTTCCTTATAAGTCGTGATGACGTATCAGAGGACTCATAACGCCATTCCGTTTGGAAAGGACGAGACACTATAATGGAATTATATCTGATAAGCTGTACGTATATGAGTTAAGACTTAATATTCACATTGTCAGGGTAAATTATCAAATGCTGAGCATCAACACATGTATGTATATAATATGTCTGCTTTATAGGAACACTTTGATTGGCGTTTTCCTCTATCAAATTGTCGTGTGAAGTGATTCGTATTGTCGGCCTTTACATGTGCAGGATTTTGCAGGATATAACTAGCGACAAGGACATATATTTGTTGGATAAATATTTTATACAGAAAACAACAGGGTTTTGGGTGAATTATTTCCGCCAGTGTATTTTCACAATTATTTCCCGGTAAGTGAAACGAGAGCAAACGAAGTTTTGTTTTTTTCTTACAAAAGCGACTAAAATACGCCAACTGTTTGGTCTTTTAGACTAGATGACTGCTGAATATTTTGTAAAATAATGAGGAATAATCGTGAGCCCCAATAATTAAATCGGATATAAACTGAAATTCATATGAATTCGTATTGAATATTCTGACATAATATATCCGTGAAAACAATATAAATCAGGTAATCTGTATTAGTACCCTAAAGTGAAGCAGAAAAAACAACTGTCGTACAGACATATGTTATTGTTTCAGATTCTAGATAGACTGTGCAACAAACTTTTATTTTTATTGTCATAGTTTACAATTTTGTAAACAATTAATTAAGACCTGTGAAATTCTTATGACAGTGCAGCTTTTGCACATATCTAAATTAAGGTATCAAGTTGTATTTTTTATAATAGTGCCGTTGTCGCAAAAACAAAGTGTATTTCTCGTGCCTGCAGTGTTCAAACATACCTTGGAAATACGAGAGTGTACCCTTAAACATGGCGTCAGTCGGTACTTGATTATATGCAACTTTATGATTTGGGACACTGATATTAACCAGATAAATGATAGCATTGTGTTATCCTTCACAAGAAAAAGTAGGAACCTGATTGTAAGTTTTTTCTTCTTCAAATGCAAGCATTTAAAGCTTAGAAATGTTAAAGATTACCGATAAGCACCACGAAATTACTTGGCGCAAGTAAACCAGTGTAAAAAGAGAATATTACATTCAATTCATTCATTCAATATGGAATTTCTTAACCGAGTTTTCTCAAATTTATTTAATCGAGCCTTGGCGAATTTTATATCAAAAATTGCAATGCGACGATTTTTTGCGCTAAGTTACACATAAATTGACTATAATAGTGCGGTCATTTTGACGTTTTTCATAATAATGTCACGTACATTATTATATCACTAGTTATATCACGACACTAATATCACTCTGTTATATCACGCTGTCACCTATGTTTCTTTCCTTAGGATTTTTGCACAGTCAATATTAACTATGTGCATGTGCGGTAACCCTAAAAATTATCATTGTTTTGTATCAAAACTATTTATCGTAGAGTGTCCTGTTTTGGTGTTTGCCATGTTTCGGTGATCCTTCATTACATGTCAGTAAAACTATGAAAGTTGTCAAATGGTGTCATCGGTGTTAATATTTATTATATAACCATTTAAGAGAGGTACAGTCCAAATTTTGAGGAAAACTAGCTTAAAGCGACATTTCATTCGAACTAAAAATCAACACTTGTAAAAAAAGCTTATTTTCATGTGATTCTTTGCCCACATGCCTGAAAATTAATTGCACTGACAAGTGAACTAGAGTTTCTTGATTGATGTTAACACTCAACAGATTAATCCCAATTGGTATGTGATTACTATTTGGGTAAATTACAAATATCAAGACCAAAACGAAAACTTTCTTTCTTCAATGTTTTCTGTTATATTTTGCATACAAAATGTATGTTCCTTAAATGATTCAATAATTCTTCCCCAATGCACATGTATACCACATTCGAATGATCGATACAATTATATTGAACATGCACAACAAACATTTAGAGCTACCGACTGCCGTTCCGTATCAATTCGGACGGAGTCGAACAACCAGTGTGCTCCGGTACCACACTGAATCAGCGCCGTAGCCACACTGAGGCACACCGAGGCAGCTGCTTCGCTTGAATTTGCCAAGCAAAGGATAAAAACCCAGGATAAAAACCCAGATGAAAAATGATAAAAGTAATCAGATCGACGGTTGAATATATAAAAATGACCACAATGTTAAATTTCAATATGCAAGTTGCAGTAGCCACATATTTTCAGGCAATGTGATGCGCGATTCCCGCGATGTCATTCATAATTGCCGTGACTTCGTATTGTTAACAAAATAATTTCCAGATATTGCACTGTGGACATTTTAAAAATGTACTGCTATAGTAATTTATAAACCATAAAAATGAACAATTATTCATACAGTTGTTGCAGCTTTAAGGAGGAATGGTATAGTTCAAACACCAATACTTATTTGGTATCGATGAAAATCTAAGACAATTCTGACACATATCTGTTGTTTGTATTGCGTTATTTTCTTCCGTAGCGTTACCATGACGTCGCAAACATACCGATGACGCGCGCTTTTAATAATCAGTTCGTACTAAAAGAACACAAAAATGCATGTCGCAAAGTTATTTTTAACCATATAATGATACATTACAATTGCAATGAAAGCTAACACAAGTTGAAATACAATTGTATTAACAAATTTGTATTATTACTACCGTGGCATTAAATATGCGAAGAAAACCGCTTAAACTTTG
Source organism: Macoma nasuta (assembly GCA_032359355.1). Lineage (NCBI taxonomy): Eukaryota > Metazoa > Mollusca > Bivalvia > Cardiida > Tellinidae > Macoma > Macoma nasuta. The sequence goes on along the minus strand of JAULCE010108985.1, from coordinate 5,735 downwards.
AACAGAAATTACAACGTCACTTATCGACATTTAAAGAAAAAACAAACCTACACATTTTTGTCAATTTTCAATATGTATTTATTTTTAAAATTTAAGTCATAATTATTAACATTTAAGCTGTTTCTTTTTAAACAAATTAGTTTAAGCTACAATAACTTTTAACTTATATCCGAGACCTCCTTTTCCTAAATCAACGTGTTTCTCTTGTACTCATGCATAAACTATCAACAATTTTACCGTCGAACTAAACATGCTTCAATGTTGAGTAACGATAGTTTAAACTATCGATTTCTCGATTTCTTAAAAAGACTGGGGACCTATTTTGCAAGATTTGTTTACATATCAAGTAACGGACTCAAGCTCGGAAGCCTTCGTCTATGCATCGGAAGGTCACGTGATATGAATAATAATGTGTATATGTATCTATGTACCTATGTTACAACATGAATACAAAAAATACCATGAACTTATGTGTAAGTGTGATGATGTAGTGGATTGTGTCGATGACTGAAATGCCTTGTATTTCCTCCGCGTTGGTTCGAATCTAATTGTGAGCAGAAGAATATATTTACCTGCGATAAAAAAAAAATAGAGCAGATTCAACTGCGAATGCTTCTCTTCATGTTTGTTCTTTTCTCTGAAACAATCACAATTAGTATTAGGTTAATGCTATTTTTCAGTAACACTAGATGCAAAAGTAAAAAACAAGTCAATTCCCTCACTGACAGTGTCTATTTAAGAATCGTTTATGTCTCAGAATCCAACGTCAAATGTTCCTGGAAATCTGCAGTCCATCTGCTTTTCACGTTTGTAGAATGAAACTAAATTGCGAAAAAATGCCACGCGCAAAATCTCTATAGTAATACATTGTCCACCTGTCCAGCGAGTAACCAATGCATCTAAGTTATTTTTAGTTTAATTAATCTCATTCATCTAACGATAGATACGTACTAAACACACGACGATTTCGTTCATTTGTACATAAGCAAAATTATATGAAACAAATATTTAAAAAACATGTTTAGGCTTGAGCGGTATTCGAACCTCAATTTCTCCAAAAACGTTCAGAAAATGTAACCCTTCTACTATCACGGCAAACTTCTTTTTATTTCATTTATTATCATTCAAACGTATTGTATAAATTGAAAGGGATACATATTTGGTTAGACCTAGGTGTACCAAAATGCCTGTTTTACTGTGTGCTTATGCAAATTAGCGACAGTCCCGTCGCGCTTCCGATAACAACCGGAACATATTTCAATCAATCTATTCACTAATAAATGTTACTTTTGTTACCATTTCTATTTCACGAAACCGTATTTTAGGTTCTTTACTAACGAATCAGCACATTTTTGCATTGCAAAAAAGTTAAACAAAATTGTATGTTTGAGGGAAAGCATGCCTTTAAAGTTTCAGATAAAAAATATACATATTTTACATGAATTTGCTATGAATGCAAAACAGCGTCTTGAGAGAAGAAAACTGGTACGTATAGGTCCTTGCTCTCCGGTTATCAGCCATTCTACAAGTATTCAAAATCTATGTTTTAAGTTACAAGTATGTGGTTTTCATATTTTAAAGTATTGGTGTTACCCAGGAAGTTGACTAAAACCACCTCACGTGTACCGGCTCTTTACACAGACATTGCTAGAGAACCAATAACTTGTATATCGCAACCAGATCCCGTGTATCTGTATCTGTCTCTGTAGTATAGCTGCATCTGTCAGAAACAAAAAGAGGACTATATTGATGATTTGCCATCTTCGCCAAAAAGGTTATCCACAATGAATAAAATCAAAATGGCATTATAGATAATTCGTGTTAAAAGACTAATAACATCTGCTTTAATGAGAAGCAAACCGTGTAGGCCTTGATCAAACGATACATTTATTCTTTTTTAATATTTGCTATGCCTTTACCCTTATCTTGTTGAGCGCGACCACATTACGATACTTAAACAGCTTGAATCCGAATCAGCGGCTGATTGATTCTGCGTCTGATCCGGATCCAAGCTGTTTGTCACTTATTCTGAAGTTTCACCAACTACATGGAAATCGGACGACCTTTGACAAAGGAAGCAGACGGGTATTGGAGCAGTCAAAACTTTGAACAGCATAAAAGGGTATTTAATGTAAAATATACAGCGGCTCACCTATCTGCATGTATGTGTGTCAATGCGTTTGGGATGCTAATCATGTGATAATAACATGTACAAAATATGATGCGTTTTGTCCAAGATAAGCTGTCTTCCAGGATCAGGATCTACACTAAATACATTCCTGTGGAATAAAATACTGTTGGCATTTACAGGCGTTCTGAATCTACACTATTTGTCATTCTGACTGTAAAAAGGTAGAATGTATGAAGAAAAGAAATTTTGTCAGGTGGGTTAGTGCTTTTCTTTTCTCGAACGAGGTTGCTTCTTTACTCAACAGGATCACCCTTTAGAACCTCTGATGCCTAATGAAACATTATGGGAAATAGATAATTGCTCTTAATGAGCAAATGCTTCATCAAGTTTATACAGTGTTTAAATGCGTTTAAAAAGACTGTTCATTTTGCTAAATATATATCCATCTCATAGGAGTATTTCGTATGTGGTGGCGTCTCAAAATTGCATATGGAGTAAAAGGTTAACAATCTACCTAACAGTCTGTTTTAGACGCATGCGCAAAGAAAGCATCTAATTAAAAATATGAACTTTGTTTTTGAAAAGTAAAATGCCAATTACTTATGACTTTGATTTTTGTGTGGAAAATGGAGCATCTATTTATCTTAAGCAAACGCTCAAATTCTACAATATTTTCATATGTCATGTACATGTACTCGGGATGATAATCCTTAAGCCGTGTTCCTATAACTATGCACCTGGAATATCGTTCAAAAAGTATTAGTGTTTGCTTTGGAGATACGTGTCGATGATATAGGGGAACTAATTTTATTAGTTCGAATTTAATATAGTCCCAACTTCGAAATAATGGGAATGAATTGTTGATATCATCTGACTTGTGCTGAATCTTTACTGTTTGCAATAATGGATTGGTGCTTTTCTCAATGTGTCCTTTTGCCATATTGTATGCAATGCATATTGAGTAATTTTGGCCCGGTGTAGTACAAATATGTTCAAATTTGCATACTTTGCTCAATTGTTTTCATAATTTTGAATAGTTCTAAAAGAATTCCAGAGTAAAACATGTGCACTAATAGTGTCCATGTCACGTAACATATACAAACCACATGCTACTGACGTCCACGAAACGTAAATATGACGTTATAGGGTTTTATAGAAAAACTTTGTATAAAACAAACACAGTGGTGAAATTAAGATAATCATGTTAGGCTAGATAACAGAATAGTGCTAAATAAATTGAAAGTTGACAAAAATGTGTCGGTTTGTTTTTATTTAAATGTCGATTATGACGTTATTTTGCAAACTTTCTGTTCAAAGTTAAATCGGACTTCTTCGCCTTTTTAATGCCACGGTAATGCTAATACAAATAGTTCATTGTATATGGGATTTATTTTTCTATGGTTAAAACAGCGTCATGTATTTAAGTGATTCTTATCTGTGCAAACTGATAATTAAATGCGCACGTCATTGCGATGTTTGCGACGTCGTGATAACGCCACGGAAGAAAAAACGAACTGATTTGTATCAGAATGGTCTTCAAGTTTTCATCGATACCAAATAAGTCAATGAAATCAAGTTTACATCATTTTCTTCCTTTAAATACTGCTAAATGGTGAACATATTTAATATTATTTATATAGTCAAAAATTAAAAACCCATAATGTTCATTTCCGGATTTTTGCTTCATAGACATTGTAGCATGCATAAACAAAGTTTGACCAAATGTCCGCTTTAGAGTTTATTTCAGGAGGGTACAGGATACTTCAACCATAATCCGGTGGAAACTTTTTTGAGAGTGACACCAACGCTTATTAAATAAAAGGCTGTGTTTTGTCAGTCATTTGGTAAATATAATCACAATCTTTGTCGTAAAATCTTTATTTTTTTTAAATACAATGCAATTTTAGACAGAGTAAATATTCTTAGATAAAATGTGCATGCTTATAGATCTTATTAGTAAATCACCATTCCCTTCGAAATTTGCAAATTGCAGTTAATTTGAATTTCCTATAAATGTGTCGTTGGCATAAATAAGTTGTTATTTATAGCGTTTATTTGTTTACCGTTTTTCGTCAAATACATTTTTTTACAACTGCGGCACGATATTAATGTATAACAAAAACTAATTCACGACATCACGCCATGCAAGCGGTCACTGATATAGGTAGACACTGCTTTTAGTGCCATTAAGTCTGTTCTTTATTCATGAAAAACATAATTCATGAAATTCATACATATACATCATTATGATGGATTATTGAAATGTAGAGTATCTTTCAACATGAAGGGCGCAACAAAATTTGGTTTTGCGTTCAGAATTATCCGGAAAAGGAAATCATACAGGGCTTAAAAACCGCGTCTGCAATTTTTCTCTATATGGATTGGCTTTCTTTTTCTTTTTCTTGATTTTAAAGGATCTTCCTTTAACAGAATTTAAGTGTACATGTATAAAACAAGAACTGACGAAACATACGTTTTGAATGACATGAGCAAGTTTTCATCAAAACAGTTTTTCAATACAAAGGAAGGCTTGGCGATTTGTCATTCATACGATGAAATGCAATTTGTTTAAATATTCCACATTTCAATGCAAATCAATATTCTCTATCCCCGGGTAAATACTTATAATAAAGGCGATATTGTCCTATAGCTCGATGGGATACAAACCTTGTGCATTATTTAAATTTCTATAAACATTCTTTTATCGCGGATTTTTATTTTCAAATTAAAAACCAGTATGCATGAGTAAAAGTGATAGCTCTAACACGCAACCAGTTGCAGTTACAAATACATGTACGATGTGACATTGAATAT
>JAULCE010108874.1:0-12467 GCA_032359355.1 Macoma nasuta | reverse complement strand
TCTTATTATGATGATATTTTCAGCATACAGTGAATTTGATTTTTTCGAGATTTCATATGGGCGAGTATCTCTTTAAAGCAATACATGCAATTTACAAACAAGTAACAGCATGTGTTAGAGCTAATAATACCGTGACTGATGATTTTTCTTGCCCAGTAGGTCTCAGACAAGGATGTCCGCTTAGTCCAATATTGGTTTGCCTATTTATTAATGAATTATATGATCTTTTGCTCGAAAATCAAGTAGGAGGTATACAGTTATTTCCAAGCATTACGGAACTTTTCTTATTGATGTTTGCTGATGACATAGCGTTCACAGCTGATACCATAAGAGTTCTGCAGCAACAGTTAAATTATTTACAGTCATTTTGTAAAAATAATAAGTTAAAAGTTAATACATGTATAAACAAGACTAAAGTAGTTGTTTTTAAACGTGGTGGCCAGTTATCTAGAAGAGAACGCTGGACATACAATAGGATAGTTATTGGTGTTGTAACTAGTTTTTCATATGTAAATTTTACAAATCGACTGTCTTTGTATAGAATGGCTGAAACGGTATCTACAAAGGCTGAGAATGTCTTAACTATGTAATTAGCTACCTAAAAAAAATCATATTACCATACCTGTAAATACATTTTTCAAAATATTTGATGTAAAATTTGCCCAATTTTATTGTATGGCTCTGAACTATTGGGGCTACAACGAATGTCAGTTGTAGAGCAAGTACAGATATATGCATGCAAGCGATTGTTGAATGTCGGAACTACTTCTTGCAATGATGCTATTTTGGGCGATTTTGGTAGGTATCCATTGTATATCAACACATACAAAAGATTTATTAAGTTTTGGTTAAGAATTTTTAAACTCTCTCAAACTAGGTTGGTAAAGATATGCTATGATATGCTTAAGCATTGTGACAGTATTGGACATAAAAATTGATGTATATGACCACATTTGTGTATGGGCCGGTGGCCTTTTATGATACAATAAACTAAACTATTGTACAGCCGTCAACAAGGTAATTTAGGCTTCATTACTCTCGGCTCAAGTCTATCTGTTTAACCTATTACCTCTTAAGTGACATACGAAATTATCGCGTCTTTCTACGAGAAAATATCAGCGTACTATTTACGTTTAAACCTTACGTTTCGCGTTAGCCGATATAGGCTTATTGCGTCAACCGTTACCTGAACCGCCGCTTATCATTTTCCGTATCCCCTCTGGCATTTTCCGTCGACTAATCAAAACCTCGCGCTGATGTCGGAACGAATACGCTGGTGTTGACCTTTTCTTGACCTCCTCAAAAAAGTGTTTTTCCGCATAAATGTCTCGGGGTCTATTTTGACTTAAACTATACTACTGACACTTCAGCATAACCCGACAAAAACTCTAACCACGCTTATCGCGGCAATAGATATATTGTCAAGCATATTGAATTCGGGTCAGACGTCGAGTAAATTAGCGTTTTACCCTGATCCATTTTGTATGAAACTTGTATTTAAGTTTTACCAACATGTGAAGCGAAGCTAACACGGTTTAGAAATCATGTAAACGCTTTTAGCAGACGATAGTAATATGAGCATGATAAGGGTATAATGCATTTAGTACAGCGATCACATTCAACGTCTAAACATGTCAATGGACACCAGATTGTATAAACATAATTTGTTTGTCTCGAAATGTGTATGGGCCATCAAAACAAATACGGGTCTATAAGATTTTATCAAAGTAGACAAATACATGCTGTCGCGTTTCTGACGTGGTTTTGATAAGGATCTAATTGTTGCCCAATTAACAAGCGCGTTCAGTATGTGGCGCTCTTGCACCCAAAATTTATTATCCATGTTCCCCGTGCGCTTTCCCAAAGTATACGATAAAAAGGAAGATTTTCTAGGTAAAGATAATACCAAAGCCGCTTTGAAAAATACATGTATTGTAGAAAAAGTAAAATATGTTGATTATGAACAAATGTTCCATTCTAGTAGTAGCAAATTGAGGGCACCAGAGGTGGGATGGTGGGATGGATGACACATGTTTATAGCGAACAAATGCATGTATATACATTGTCATGTATATAATCACTCCCCCACGTCATGTATATAACAGCTCATGTATACTCTCTATGTGTTAAAGACCCGCGCAGTGTAATTCATGTATAGTGAATCCTGCGCTGTGGGTCTATGTTTGTCATGTATAGTAAATCATTCAAATTGAGAATCCCCGGGGAACACCGCGCTCTGGGTCTACATAGGACATGTATAACTTATTCACCCATGTATAGAAATGCTGATTAAAACTACCACGTTTTAAACATGGAAGTGTTGCACAACTCGGTAAAATAGGCCGGTGGGGAGATTTGCGTCAAAATCATTCATAGATGTATCTTCAAAACTTCAACAGACCACATAAATTGATATATGTGAAGCAAACGAAAAACAATTTACTCATCAGTTTAAACTTTACTAAAATTTCACCACTTTATACATTGCAAAAGAACACTATCTGACTCGCGATGTTTCAGCATTAAGTCCTTAATGTGTGACCTAAAATTATACAGTGGTAAAATGAGGTGGAACTAGTGAATGAATATCACTAAACCTAGACTTTGAGGAGTGATTGCCAATGACTGAATATTTTATGAGGAGGGTATCTTCTTGCAAACTTGCTTATGATTATATATGATTATATACATGATTATAATACATGTACATGTACAGTTACACCACTACGCCTCTTCATGTATATGCATGTAGGTGGGGGAGGGGGTGGGGGGTGGGTTAACCCACATCTGGTGCCCTCAGTTTACTACTACTTTAGATGTACAGTTGACTCTCATTAACTCGGTTAGTCGAAATCGTGCTTTAATCGAAACATAAATGTTGAGTGGTTCAATACAATGTTTTCCATTAGGAAACTGACAAATGCATCAAGGAGAACTGGGTCTTAAAATAACCCCGGTTCTTACGCTGCACTTTTTTTGCTGTCCTCTACCTATTTTATTTGAATAATTTGAATACTTCAAGAGATATGCTGCAAGAAAGAATTATAAACAAAGGGGAATAAATCCACAAATAATGCAGACAGAGTTACAGTACTTATGCACTAGACTTTCTCTCATTGTTCTCCATCTCATTGCGGAATCGTAACCCTTTACTCCATAGATACGCGTTTGACGCCCATGTAGTAGATAACCTCTGAAAACATTGTTGAAAGTGGAACATTGGATCATTATGAGCAAATGATACATTTTCAACAATGATTTCATGGTCATTGAAAGTTGGTGTTTTCCTTTTTCCTAGATAATCTTCCTAGTGGTGATATAGTACTATTGTAAAGAAAGCCGATGATTTATTCTAGAATCAAGTTGGTGCATTTTGCAACTGGCAGTGACGTGCTTATTGACGAACATCGATGACATATTCCAAAGCCACCTAACCAGGTTTTCGAATATGACACTTACGTCGTTTCAGAAAGAAAGTCAACATGGTGTAAATACAAATGACAAATGTAGTATTTCAATTGACTGCTCGAAAAACAACATATATCAGTTTCATTTGACACCGGTTAATTTAATTGCAATCTACTTAACAACGTTATGAACACCATTTTAACACCAATCAGCAAATTGCTAGTAACAAAGAAATAATGAGTATATGTTTTAAAATTGTATTGCTACTCATATATTTGTTTATCACTAAAAGTATAAACTCTCTATCTGCTATTTACAACCATAAAATATTAAAAAAACAACTGTTGGATCCAATTCAGACACTGGTGTATCATCCAAACTTTTACTGTAAAAGAGTAAAGCATTGTCAAATGTTAAGCAATTTTACAAAAGTCACAAGTGCTGCATAATGCCGGTATCATTCTAAATGGACTTAAGTGTATTTTGGTCAAAATGGCACTTACGTCCTTTTAGAACGATACCGACGATCTGAGGAACTGGAGTAATGGTAACGTAAATTCTTTTTTCACCGATATATCTGATTATACAAATGTTTTATGTGCATTGGTCGAAAGTTCCTGTACAAACTACCTAGATGAGACTCAATCAGCATGCACCATGTACCCTGTAAACGAAGAGCAGCAGCCGCCAGTGTAAATAGCACTTGAGCTACTGCACCTTGTCGTTACTCTCTCTCCCAGGGCAAGATGAACATAGGCAGTCGTGCTAGTCATTAAATACATTCCGGTTGCTTGGGGATTGATGTGAGCATATCCAATATCTTTGCCTTCTTTCACAATATAACAACTTATAAAGCTCACGGAACTGCTTTTCAAAACAGCAAGACTGAAGAAGTAATATCCAGACGAATTGCAGGTAAATGTTCCCGTAGATGTGTCGTACCTGTTGCCCACGTTTTCATAAACCTTAGTAAATTTGATGTTTTGAGAATCCACAACCCTCGGCTCAGCAACGGAGAATCCAACGAAGTGATCTAGAAAGTAATACAGTCAAGTTGATAAGATGCATAAAAGGTCAACAACTAGCGCCTGTTTCCAAATTTAAGTATTAAGATAGGCAAATAGTAGAGATCCAGACACAAGCCCCAACATATCCAGATCATAGCATGTATTATTTGAACGTATACAGGAAAAGCACTCTACAGCTTTTAAGCATAACGTCGATTTCGATCCAAAAGGCCGTAAGCGCCCTTTTGGAAAAAGGCACTTATTGCTTTATGGATCGAAACCGACGATAAGACGTTACAGTACTAAAATATCCTGTTGAAGGTTGAAGCGATTTCGCCCCGACTCGTTACCGATTTGGTTGAAGTTAAAATGGCGTACAAACTAGTTCAACCCTGTCAGAAACCGCAAGATGTACTTTATGAAGCGCATCATACTGTGTTTGATAGTTATGAACCAGTACATACGCCCCTCCACACCGAAAACTGTTAAACCGATTCATTTTGTCCCCGGCTCGTTTTCGGTTCATATCCGATTCCGGTTGCTAATTTGATCAGTTTCCGCACTGTACAAGGCGTGTAATGACATCTCCGACTCTGGCCTCTGACTAAAATATACACTAGTTGCTGCTGATAAGAACTGATATGTGATATTTTCGCTACCATTCCAAATAGTTCATGGGATGGACCGACGCAATATCAATAACACTATAAGTACTTAATAAGGCTGTTGCTGTTTGCAATGTCTCAACTACCCCTTTCTTTCATATGCTATATTTTAAAATCATCCACAAGAAAAGCATCTGGTGAAAAATATGAATATTTAGACAAAACAAATGAATACCGTTTTGAATAGTATTGAAAAGCCAAAATGAAGGATAAATTTTGTAAATTTAAAATGATATATTCAAATTTGGTAAATAAGCATAGACTTGGGTTCTGGCCATGCAAATCTGTGTGTAAAATTATTTCAGGATTTTTCATTGTAAAGAAATGGAGCGAAAACATATTTGAATTAGACCTCGAGTTGTGCTCTAGACTTTGGTCACATGATCGTCATGTTTTTTTGCATGCGATCATTTCCCTGGACATGATTGGCATGTGCGTACGTAATAGGCTACCATGCGAGGACGAGGTGTTCCAGTCATTAATTGCCCCGGCAAGAACAATATTTGAAAACCGAACGAGCGTAGCGAGCTTGGTTTTCAAGACTTTCGTGGCGGTGTAGAAGGACAGATTAACCCTCACTCATAATATACCCGGTTATAATCTGTTCTAGGACAGAATATACCCGGGAATATTCTGTCCTAGGATATATTATACCCCGGGGTATACTCTGTCCCAGGACAGACTATACCCCTAAACGCTAGAATATACCCCGGGGTATAAAATATACTGGGACAGAACATACCCGGGGTATAGAATATCCTAGGACAGACTATACCCCGGGTTTAAAATATCCTTGGACAAAATGTACACCTGGGAATAAAAGGTATTTCATTTTTCTATAAGCAAAATAGGGTTGGGTTACACGTTCTGTCAACTTAAAGACGTATCCTAGAGTTGTTTCCGCGCAACTTACTGGGCAGTTATATTCCGTTTCTGATCTAACTACGCCAACAATATGTAATTTCATAGTTTATCTCCGCTTCGAACATGTCAGCCTATAAAATGCACACCACAGGTTAGTTTCATATAAAAGAAACGATATAAGCTTTACACAAAACCTTTTCAAGCGTATGCACGAGAACAACCCCGATCGTGAATGTAAAATGTAAAAGTGTTTTCTGATTTGGATACACATGTTTATCAATTCTCGGACTCCATATAAAATCTGATAGATACGTCTTTAAAACAAACCTTCAATACATCGCGCTATGCCGAATTAGGACGTTACCCAATGTATATTGTCATAAAGTCAAGAATTGTCAAATACTGGAATAAAATACTTCTTGAAAGATCTATCAAATTATCGCACAACCTATTTATTTTAAAATATCGCACATCTTATTTATTAATTATTTTGAAACTACCGGAAATGCAGACCTTACTGCCCAGTTTATGTAGAGCTGGTATACATGTATAAGTATCCAAATTCATGTAAAGGACTGACGTATAACTCATTCAAAGATAATGAATGCTTTGCTAAACGCATATTGAACAATGTAACTACACTCCTTCCGACTACCGCTTTTCCATTTTCGTACATTTTCGATAGAAAGAGGGCGATGGATACATTTATTTGTCCCATCTGCGGACAGAAAATGTGTGCTGTGCCAAACAAATGAAAATGGTAACGGATTTATATTGTCTCACTTACAAGAGCGAAAATAATTTTCTAATTTGGAACTATAGGGGTATATTCTATACTAGAGGTATACTCTGAACTAGGGGTATACTCTGTTCATATTAGGTGTATATTCTGTACTAGGGGTATACTCTGTTTTAGGGGTGTACTCTGTACTAAGGGTATACTCTGTATTAGGGTATATTCTGTACTAGGCTAGGGGTATACTCTGTACTAGGGGTACATTCTGTACCAGGTTAGGGGTATACTCTGTACTAGGGGTATACTCTGTATAAATGGTGTACTCTGTACTAGGGGTATACTCTGTACTAGGGGTATATTCTGTACTAGGCTAGGCTAGGGGTATTCTCTTTACTAGGGGTATATTCTGTACTAGGGGTGTACTCTGTACTAGGGGTATACTCTGTACTAGGGGTATATTCTGTACTAGGCTAGAGGTATACTCTGTACTAGGGGTATATTCTGTACTTGGCTAGGGGTATACTCTGTACTAGGGGTATACTCTGTACTAGGGGTGTATTCTGTACTAGGCTAGAGGTATACTCTGTACTAGGGGTATACTCTGTACTAGGGGTATATTCTGTACTAGGCTAGGGGTATAATCTGTACTAGGCTAGAGGCATACTCTTTACTAGGGGTATATTCTGTACTAGGCTAGGGGTTTACTCTGTACTAGGGGTATACTCTGTACTAGGGGTGTATTCTGTACTAGGCTAGGGGTATACTCTGTACTAGGGATATATTCTATACTAGGGGTGTATTCTGTACTAGGCCTGGGGTATACTCTGTACTAGGGGTATATTCTGCACTAGGCTAGGGGTTGACCCTGTACTAGGGGTATACTCTGTACTAGGGGTATATTCTGTACTAGGTTAGAGGTATACTCTGTACTAGGGGTATATTCTGTACTAGGCCTGGGGTATACCCTGTTCTAGGGGTATATTCTGTACTAGGCTAGGGATATACCCTGTACTAGGGGTATACTCTGTACTAGGGGTATACTCTGTCCTGTTACAACGGCTCGTACGCCATATAATCATTACCGTTATACCGACTCGATTCGGGTCCGATTTCAGTTTCAAGTTCGAATTGTATCAAACATTAGATACTACAAAGTATGAGTTTTATTATGATTTTGACTTTCTATCTAAACCCATCGTTTGACTAGAACCACATCGCAGGTATTTCACAAATAATTAACCATTAAGATATAGGCCTATGGATAATTCAAATAAAATGTAGCAAGAAAGCAATCGGAAACAACTGGGAATTATTTATCTGAATATGTCATCTCAGACCACATATATAAAACCACTGTTTTCAACATTTTACTCTTATCCTGACGCTAAAATTCACGTTTGCCATACTTTTCGTCAGCTTGAAGATAACCCTGCTCTATTCTCTTGAAAAGGGGTGAAAATATTGCCCAGTCGTCATGCAGCTTGGATCCGGATAAGACGCCGAGTCACTCGGCGTCTGATCTGGATCCAAGCTATTTAATGATATCACTTTGGTCGCGATTTGCAGGATAAGGGTAAAGACAGTAATTTGAACAACGGAAATATTTCTCATTTGATTTAAATGATTGCAGAAACAGGAAATTACAAGTGAATAAAATTCTGTATGGTTTAAATCAATCGGAATACATGTAACTCAATTTTTCAACACTAACCAGTTTTTTCATCTGGTAAATCATAAGAATCGAGTTGTTGAGAAATAAAAAGTTAGACCTTTTTTGAGAAACAGCCAATAGTGTTCAAATATATGTACTCCAAAATTATGCACCAAGTCTATAGCTAAAAAGTACATGCGATTAATACCTGCAAAAGTCATCAGCGAAGAATTCATTCTCGATTCCATTATTTGCTGCTTTTCGGAAAGTTTTTCATCAAGGGTTTCCAACTTCGTCTTTTGTTCCTCGGTCAAAGTTTGTTTAAGGTATTCTACACGTTGTTCCATTTCTGACGTTTTGCTTTCCAACGATGACTTGGCGTCATTGAAGAAGACGTTTTGTGCAGCTGTATGTTCTGATGATAACTGGGAAAATTCTAACAGTTTTGCGTCCAGTTTTGATGTCTGCTTCTGTTGCTCCTCGGCTCAGTGCTGTTTAAATATTTCAACTTGGTCCTCTAGCTTATGCTTTTCTTGAGTAAGCTTCTGAAATTCCTCCTTGGATTTTTCCTCAAACAACCTCATTTTCTGTTCCACTATCAACATTCTCTCCACCATTTTTACATCGTAATCGAACCTACTGGAACAGGTAGGCTCACTTCTTGCTGGGTGACTTTGTGTGTTCTGTACAAAACACACCACTAACAACAACAATACAATATTCATCATCGTTTTCAATTTTCTTTACACAATGCTGCAGTAAATATTAGCCTGTATCTATAACGTAGTATCAACGGTATTCTCACAAGGCGTCGAGTGAACAGAGTCTCTGGACATTTAAAGATATAAGATATGTTTCTCAGAGGGGTGTTCATAAAATAGTTTTATTCACATGTATTCCATTGAGGAAACATCGCGTGTGACAGATAGTTTGTTTTCGGTCTTTACCAGCACTGAAAAACAATGTAATTATCTAAAATAATAACATACTGTCTTTCATATTTAAATGACAAGTGCCAACTTAATCTGGATTAGATCATCCTAATTGAATACGTCTTATCCTGATTCGCACTCTTTATCACACGGTCTGGAACATCTTAGAGCTACAATTACATATAGAATGTGCAGTGTCTAAGCATGTAAGCAGTATGACATGAGACAATAGTGTAGGTCATCACCAGGCTTCACCTTGGCTGGCAGTCTAAGTAAGGTCTAAACATTATTTCTCTGTATCCACACATTTGAAAAAAGGGTAAAACAAACAATTTTATCCACTTTTTAGGTTTTTTAAAGGTATTCCCAAGGATGTCATATTTGCAAGTTTAATTGTTCATGTTCAACGCATTTATACATGCCAATATGAGACAAAGAAAAATGCAATTGTCTATTATTGCAAGCTGGACTCTTTAATTTCAATATCGCTTACATTGCAAAAAATGCAGTTCGAGATCAGTCACCGCCTTTCCAAGCGGCATCTGAACAGGCACTTCAATTTTTATACAGGAAATAAGACAACTGATATAAGTATCGGAAAGCAAACATTTTAGTCTTCCAATATAATTCTTTCGTTCGTACAAATATTGATCTGTTGCGGACGAGATGGTTTGGCAAGGAAAGAGTTAAAAGTGTGAAATGCAATATTTATCAGCAATTGGCTTAACCAAACCTAAGCTATGTCTGTTGTTCTGAACCAGTTACTACCTTATACTAAACCACACTAATTCACGACTTTGAGCGCTATTCAATTCAGATAAAAAAAAATGTTGTTGAAATGGCGTTTCTCGTACATCAAAGTTTTGTGAATACATGACAGTGAGTAGCATCATTTGTAGGGATAACTTTAAGGCTTTACAAAGGATCTTCGGTATAGAGGAGCATACATATGAGAGTTCAATTGTCATCTGGGTCGCTGTTAAAGTTAACTCAAATATCGTTAATGGAATAGATGAAATTAGACGGCAATAGCGGAAGCCTTTGTTTCATGTCAATCTCAATATACCCGGTGTCTGATCCGGATCAAAGTATTTTGACACCTAGGCAATAGTTTATCCATAGATCGAACGAATCTGAGAAGTTTAAAAAGTGCAGTGGACTAAAATTTGAGCATAATTATGGCACTTTAAACAGTAGTCTTAAGAGTTAAAAAGTAACATTGTATGCGCTGCTGATTCATTTAACTGTCCCATCACCTCACATGCTATTTTAAACATATCCACAGGGAAATAGTTTGAGCAAAAATGAAAATTCAAGTTTTAGCAACAGTGACCTTGACCTTGATCTGATTAACTCAAAATACAATGCCAATCTTTGTCTTTATGTCAGTTATCTTTATACCAAGCTTAGTTGCTATACCTTATTCCTGACTAAAGTTATTGAGTGGAGACCGTTTTTTTTCTTTATTTTAGCAACAGTGATATTGACCTTTACCTGATTAATCCTAAATATAATCCAAACTTGTCTCTTTATGTCAGCTATGTTTATACCACGTTTGCTTGTTATACCTAATTCCTGACTTGTTGAGCGGAAAACGTTTATTTTTATTTTTAGCAACAGTGACCATGACTTTGACCCGGTTGACCCAAACTACAATCCCGTCATTTGTGTTTTCGTACGCATATATATATATCTCAAGTTTGGTTGCTATACCTCTTTCCTGACTAAAGTAAATGGGAGGAAACGAAAAGTTGACACCCGCCCAGACACCCGCTAAACGACAAACCCAATTTTAATAACCAGGTTAAAACAACTTGGTTAAGAAGAAAGGAAATTTACCAACAAGGAAATTTACAACTTTGAAGGGTTTTGAAAACAAAGGAAATGGACCATTAACCACGATGTTTCAATTGTCATTCGCTAAAGAAGCGTCAAAAGGGCGCTTCTATGGGGATAGACGGCTTTTAAACAACATTTCGAAAATCAAAAACACAAGAACTTTTTGAACGACCCTTCTTTAACGAAAAGCTTCGTTGCAGACTCGATTTAATGTTGTAGGAATGAATCATCGTTACCTGGAATTTTATCCGTGATGTTGCCAAACTATTTGACTCAGCACGCTCCACGACTGTCGCCGGCGGTGTGAAAGAACTGCTACTTTGTGCAAGAAGTCATATAGCCATAAACATTGATGTCAGAAACCACTACAACAAACCTATTGTAAGATTTGTCAAGCCATTTCTTATAGAAAATATATTATCATCCAAAAAGTACATAACAAGGGTAAACTTGCGTACCCATGGGAGATTAGTGTAAAATTATATTACAAGTGCATCTTGTTTGTGGTTATTTTTAGACGCATCCGCAAATAAGGCATCTGTTCAAAAAGAAAATTGCTCATTTCGTAACCATTTGTTAGCTGTAATTCTTAAACTCATCCACAAATAAGTTATCTGGTGTAAAGAAGATTACTAAGATGACGGAAAATGTTGTTGTTTTCCAAAATAAACAATTTGTTTGAGAAACAGCGTTCGTGTTATGCAGAGAAAATGATCGATAAATAAGTTGGAATTGCGAACGGATATTCTGAAGTCCAAATCTTGATAGTGAGAATACTTAATTAAAGAAAAATGAAATTTATCAAAAATATCCCCAAATTGAACAATGTTGTTTGTGCAAAGTGTGTGCATGAACCCGGAGTTGGAGAAATGCTATTCTTTACCGTTTAAAGGTCAACCCAACGTAAACGCAGATATTATATAAAAAACAGTTTTCTGTTGTTCATTTTAAAAAATCATTTTCTACCTGTGTCAAACAGTTTGGGGCCGGATCAGACACCGAGTGACTCGACGTCAGATATGGATCCAAACTGTACGGAGTAATATCAGTGATCAGTGTCAAACGCGCTAAACCAAAGCGTTCCTCTTACTGTACGGCGCTAGTAAGATCAGACCCCGAGTGACTCGACGTCAGATATGTATCCAAACTGTACGGAGTAATATAAATGATCAGTGTCGAAAGCGTTAAACCAAAGCGTTCTTCTTACTGTACGGCGCTAGAAGGATCAGACACCGAGTGACTCGACGTCAGATATGGATCGAAACTGTACGGAGTAATATCAGTGATAAGTGTCGAAAGCGTTAAACCAAAGCGTTCCTCTTACTGTACGGCGCTAGTAGGATCAGACCCCGAGTGACTCGACGT
>JAULCE010108873.1:0-20160 GCA_032359355.1 Macoma nasuta | reverse complement strand
AGGAATCTATACTGAAAATATTCCAAAAGTTGAATTCTCATATTATAAGCAAATTTATGAAAATTTGCTTCATAATAATTGCAAACTGCTATTAAGACAGTATCACTTTTTACTAGGCAGTGTGTCTACAGCAATCAATTTCTGAAAGCAGGCTGCCAGATAAGTGAGAATAAATCAAAAGAAATCGGAACAACTTAGAAATTTTTCCACCAAACCCTACCATGTGACCATTCATTAACATTGTCTTTTCAAGATGAGTCTAATGAATGGTCACATCATAGGGTTTGGTTGTGAAATACGGATTTAGCATTTTGGAGACATGCCTTATTTGTAGCTCTAAAGGTATGAGACATATCATAATACTTAAAGCTCTACTGGCCAAAGGCCAGAGAGTTTATGTCGTCACGCGGTGTCCGTCGTCCTTGTGCGTGCTTGCATGCGTGCTTTGGTGCATGCGTCAGTGCACCCGTAAACAATTGTTTGTTTATTCTCTACAGTCCACAGTTTTCATCGGATCTCGATCAAACTTATACAGTAGTTAGATATCCATGAGAGCTCGGTTCCTTTCGATAACCAGCAAGATCCGCCCAGGCGTGAGTGGATTATGGCCCTTGAAATAAAAATTGCTTGTCAGTAAACAATCGTTTGTTTATTCTCTACAGTCTACAGTTTTGATCGGATCTCAATCAAACTTATACAGTAGTTAGATATTAATAAGAGCTCAGTTACTTTTCATCCATGCATGACTGGATTATGGCCCTTGAATGGTCAAAATTGCTATAATCGGATTGTTTACGACATAAAGTTCTTATTTCTTTCCAGACCTTCACCAAACTTATACAGTAGTTAGATATTTATGAAAGCTCAATTCCTTTCAAAAATCAGCGAGACCAACCCATGCGCAACTGGATTATCTCCCTTGAAATTGTGAAAGTTTGCTATAGTTCAGCTTGTTTATGTGATTAAGTCTCCATTTCTTTTCTGATCTTCACCAAACCTATACAGTGGTTAGATATATATGAAAGCTCAGTTTCTTTCGAAAAACAGCCAGATTCCCTCATGCGTGAATTGATTATCTCCCTTAAATTGTCAAAATTGCTATAATTCAGCTTACTTAGGCCATAAAGTCCCCATTTCAAAGTTAGATATCTATGACAGCTCAGATCTTTTTGACAATCAGCCAGATCAACCCATGCACAACTGGATGATTAATTCCTTTGAAATTGTCAAAAGTAAGATATCAATGACAGCAAGATTCCTATTGAAAATCAGCCTGATCCGCCCATGCATGACTAGATTATGGTCCTTGAAATTGTCAAAATTGCTATATTACAGCTTGTGAACATAAGTCTCCATTTATTCTCTGATCTTAACCAAACATTTGCTAATTCATCTTCCCTTTGCTGCCCATTCATGAAAATGATCAAACGAACCAAGCCAGAAGAGCACAGGCTCTCATGGGCTTTTTTTATGAGTATTTTCAGATCTCGAGCCATTTAAAGAGTGCCCATCAATGGTTTAAAGACAAGTTTGACAAGCTTCAGCAGGAGCTCCTCACCTCCAGGTTGGTCATGTGACACTCATGTGACACTTAAGCCCCTCCTCCACAAGCTATTTATAGACATGTCCAAACAGAAACTATTTTGAGAAAAAATGAAAATCTGAGCAAATGAAAAATTATCAGTTTGAATTGTACTGAAATCATTGTATGAAATGAAGCATTTGCTTGTTACAAGCAAAGGCTTCATTTCCTACAGTGATTTCAATAGACATCAGTTAAAGAGGCACTAAAGGGCACTTGTGTGGGGGAAAGGTTTAAAAAAAATAAGTCCAGCTGTACAAAAGAACAACCCTTAAAACATTTCAAAGATGTAAACCCCAATATCAAACGGTATAAATCCAAAGCTAACTCTTTTTTCCGTAGAAGCAACTTTTGGCACATTTGAAGAAGACCACTTTTGAAAACTGTTCCAAATGTATCCAGAGGAGACAACATGTGACCCAACAGGGGATTGAACCCAAGCCTCCCTAGTTCTAGCAGGGCGCTCTACTGACTGAGTTAGCTGGCCATGTCTACCCAGCCATCGGCTAATACATCTATTTAAGGAATGGACATTATCATATTCTTGCCTTCCACTTATCTTGAACAGACTCTTATTCAACCATATCAAGTCATTGACTACTTTATGTCTACTCTGCTTGTTAAAAGTGTTAATATGGAGCAAAGCGTTAAGACAATGTAAGCCCTGTAGAGCAAGTGCCATGTTGAATATTTGACTTCAAGTATATATACTATGTTCAGAATAAATGAGTACAACATACTGTTGATTGATTAATTGCAAATGCCGCCATATGCCTTATCAGAGACATGGCAGCTTATCCAAGTCTATACTGATTAAATGTTTTAAACCTTTACTCCATAGAGCATACCATTTGAACATCTGTAAAAAATTACCTATGAAAACATTGTGGAAAGTGAAGCATTCGCTCATAATGAGCAAATGCTTCATTTTCCACATTGTTTTTAAAACCATTCAAAATTGGTGTTTTCCTTTTTGGGTTGGAAATCTTGCAGCAGCAGTCATATGCCCTTGAGCTAAAACTGTGGCAACAGCTTGTATGTACAGGGTTGTGATTCTATTGTAGGCATATGCAGGAGAAGTTAGAACAGGAAAACAACCAGCAGAAGAAGAAGCTGGATGGGGAGCGACACAAGGCTCAGCTGGCGACAGAAAAAGCCCGTGAAATGATCAAGATAGGAACACCTGTGTCAAGCTGGGGTCTGTCTGGGGTTTGCTGTCGACATCTGAAATGGCAGCCATTCTTTTACTACACATATGTTTTTGATTTTGAAAGCATATTCCATTACTAATGTCAATGTTCGAAGGGCAATGCACCATTGTGTCAGCTCAAGGCAATCGTCATTCTTAAGAGGTCAAAGATCATATAATACTCAGAATAATAGCTACGATAGTAGAGAAGATTTCAGTTATGCCTTTTGCTTGTCAATGAGTTAGCAAATGCAAATGCTACATTCATATACTATTGTACCATAATTACCTTAACCTTTTACTCCATATATATGCCTTTTGACACCATTATAGCAGATGACTATTGAAAACATTGTGGGAATGAAGCATTTTAATCATTATGAGCAATTGCTCCATTTTCTACCATGTTTTCAAAGCCATTCAAAATTGATGTTTACCATTCTCCTAGAAAATCTTCCTATGCATTATATACTTTCATTGTGAATGATGAACAAAGGCCAGTTGGACATATCCCAAATGTTCAATTTGCTTAAAGAGTTGCCTTCCAAATAACAACCAACTGTGAACAAAAGGCCACATTATAAAACTCCCATTGTTGACTTTATCCCATTACCTCATATGCTATATATAGACCATTACATTATGTGCTATATTTGGCTGAAACAAAAATAGTTTCTGATTACAAAAATTGCTAATTTAAATCAAAACACTGAAAGCACTGACAACCAGCGAAGCTATTACAACTTATAAATTCAGATGAACCCGTTATAACTAACTTTAACTACGGCAAATAAGTGTTCAGAAATTGTGCGGGACCTATATATTAGTATCTAAGTACATGTATAATCGGAGCCATCTGGCAAATCAATAAAGTATGTATTCTGTGAAACAACAAGGTACTATGTACAAGTTGAATAAAGATTTGCTCTGTTCTATATCATCTAGATCTAAACATTTTGCACATTTCATTTATTTTCTAAGTTTGACAGAAAATATTTAAGATTATGGCTGACCTATAAGTGCCGCGTCTGTCTTTGTAACATAGTTACCCTTAGTATGCTTATCGCAGCCGTATTACTATTATCAAACAGTCTGGAACAGGTCAGACGCCGAGTTAGTCAGATCTGGATCTATCAAGCTGTTCGACACCAGGTTTTTACCAAACTTGAAGCGAAACTAATAAATTCAAAATATTAAGAAGACGATAATTTCAGCAATGGACAATAACAGCAATGTGATCTGAGTTAAACAAAAAATATACATCCGTTATACTTTACTTAAATCCTTAAACAAAATCTAAGTGGGAGTTAAATGTTTGTGTGGGTGGGGGGATACAAATTTAAGAGTATGGGCCAGATTAAACAGTTGGTGTACTTTTTACTTAGAAAAGTGGTCAGTTTTATCTAGATCCAAACTATATACTATAAGGGTAGAAAACTTAACTTTACTCTATATGAATTGGTTTTCTTGCTTTTAAAGGAACACCCTTTTACAGAATTTAAGAAATCTTTAAAGAATCTAAATGAATTAAAGATAATTAAGATCATATGAAGAGGCTCGAGATAGGAGATGCAGATTAATCTAGGGGCCGGATATAAGGGCAGGATATTGGGGCCGCAGATTCTTAGGCCGCATATTAGACTTGTCCGGGGCTTTTATCTGTCATGGTTTCATACATCCATGACCCTGGATTTCATTCATTTGCAAATTTTGTTGTGTAACCACGTTAACTTGCCATATTTGCAGCCGACATTATCCAAGAGTTCTGAAACTATTGTGAGTGGATATTGTATTACTAATTGCAAACTGATTGCGGTGTAGCTCTCGCAGAATAAACTAATTAAGACAAATCTTCTGTAGGTTAAATACATTCTGCAGTCTAATGCAGAGTTGTAGATAAGCTTTTGCTTTGAATTTGGTATTACTCCACACTTTTGAAAACAATTGGGTATTTATTGCTATAATTTATTTGGGTATTCAACTTGGCGTCACCCCGTGGATTTAAAGTGAACTGGGTATCAACAAAAACATAATTAAGCAGTGGTTTTTAATAATTGTACCAAATGCAAACTATTATCACAATTTAAACTTAAAAACAGAGGTGAAATGAAACTTAAGACCCCTCTCTTACTTAAAATCTAAAATGCAAAAAGTTTTATTCAGTGTACGTAATAACTTGAATGGCAACAGTACAGCTAATTTAAAAAGACCTGTACCTTACCTTAACCCTGTACTATCTATGCTTTCAAGATTCAATCACAATAAAAGTATATGATGCATGCTAGGTTTACATGGTTTTCAAAAACATTGTGGAAAATAAAGTCAGTTTAGTCTGCGTTTTAAACATCAGACATAACTTGGTCCGCGTTTTAGCCATTGCCGTTTGCTCTATCTAAAGGTAAAGATGTGCATTTCAATAAAAATGCGTGATTTATGGTTGATGATCGAGTTCTCCATTCTTACTCTATTGACGCATGAAAATAAGAGCGCTGTTTTCAAGGACTTTGGAACATAGGCTACATTTGTCACATGGACGTAACGTGAATTTTCGTCCTTTCACCCCAATCGATAAATTTTAGCGTTGTGTACGCCAAAGCCGCATTCAAATTAGCAGGACTTGTTGAAATGTAACTCTAAATGACGTGCGGATGTCCATCTTTGTCCATAAAAGTAAAATTAAATGCGTGCATGTTGGGCAGCGTAACTGTTCTACTGACGCTATAAAGCAAACGTTCCCGGATGACACCTGTCCTATTTAACAACACAAGGGACATGCCAAATATCGAAGTGATGATATCCTCTGGGTGCGATTCCTCCACTTTACCTAGCTTAAAATAGCGAGTAAGGTTGTTTTTCTGTGTTTCATACAATCTTGCGGGAAAACTACATATGACGCTTGCATAATAATTGTATTGGGGTTCCTTTCGGTTCCAACACAGGGTGACCATGAAAAATCCAGAGATCATGGCATGCATGCTACGAAAGAAACTATAATGAAATTTGCAAACAGCTTGGTTCCCAGTGTAACAAGGGGTCTCATTGTGACCCATGCTGATTGCAATTTTAGAACTAAAATCCGGAAATATCCGGAGATCTCCGGAAATATCCGGAGAAATGATCAGCCTGCCAACCTGATCATCTTTTTGCATCAATATATTTTGGAAACTTGCGAACAGCATTCTATTTTAAGCATCAATTCAAATGCCAGTAAGCGAAAGTCCGCCTTTCCTTCCCAATTGTCCCTTCTTGGCCATCTCCGACTGGTTAACAAAATGAATGATCGGAAACGTTTTCTATATTTAGATCGATGGCGCAAGGAGTTTTGAGTTTGGAAGTTGTTACACATTTTCTAATAATTGAGTATTCTACTGTTTTAACTGGCTATGCATCAGTTCTAAAATAATTGCGTACTGGGGATAATTTAATTGTGTACATACGCAAATACACTGCTTATCTAACTCTGCCCGGGGTCACTCCAAGACCAAACATCGTTGCCTTTGCCGACTAAATTATCCTGCCGCAAAATGTCTCGCCTGCTGAAATTCTCGGGTGCGCCTTGGTCAATTTACTTAGATAAATGGTGCAACTGATGTCCGAAATCAAACAGCTTGGATGCAGATCTGCTGTCCGAAATCAAACAGCTTGGATGCAGATCTGATGCCGAGTTTCCCGTTATCTGATTCGGGTCAAAGCTCACTAACGGTATTCATATGGTTACGACTTGCAGGATAAGGCTGAAGAGATCTTTTTCTCAGTGAATCCGTCGCAAAGGTTACGGGGTCACGAAAATTACTAATTAGCGCGGGACATAGTGCGGTATAATACATTCAAGAACGTAATTACTCCGCCGAATTCCATTCATAAATCAAAACTCTAATTTGCATAATGCCAAAACTCGATTGAAATTCCTACGCGTGCTTAATTTAAATAACACGATATATTTAAAAAATACCAATCAGACCTATATGCAATAATTCACACACATCTGTTGTTTTAGTATACCGCAAATAGCCATTTTCCACAGAACCCCTTTCGACATTCCAGCCTCTATCTGACCGTTTTCATGAATGAATCTTATATAACCGATTGCATTATTTCTCCCGGACCGACTTTCCAGAGACCATTACTAAAACCAGTTCCGCTGGTTAAAAAGGTTGGAGGCATAACTGTTCTTGGAGCTCGTGCCTATTATAGTGTAGCTCGGTCTTCCTGTATGACTAAATTTACTCATCCGATTGTAAGCAACGATATACATAGACACTGTGTTGTTTAAAAACTATGTCTCCATGATACTGGCGGACATTGCATGTTCATCAATTTGAAGAAAATATGTTGAGGCTTTAATACCAAAATCAACATATAAATACAAAAGACACTGCTTTAAATCAAAACATTCACACTTTCACACAAAGTATACACAATATGATATAAATCGTTTTGACAAACCTTGTATTTGTTTTCCTTAGAACAACAACTAAATTCTATTTTGAATCAACATCGAAAAAATATCAAATAAGCATTTCAAAATTATCCAAATAATATTTGATTTTACTGTTTTTCAATGACAAATCCCCATATCTAAACCCAATGATATATTTCTGAAATCGTTTGTTTTTAAAATATAACTCGTTTAACAATGAAATCATTCTAAACAGTTATATACCGAGAATTGTGTCTAAAAAAAGCACATTCCGTTTTAAAAAAGATATATTTTACCAGCTATTTGTTTCATGTTCGAATATGGATCCATATAAGTATACTTGTACAAACCTCCCGAGCTTTTCCTCTTATTCAGAACGTAAATTTACACGATTGGCTGAAAGATGACTATGTCCTTCTAATATTTTACACATATAGCGTGTCAAAGAAACTCTCGCGGCAACAATCTACCATCTGTGTATCTTTTGCATTCTTCTATGCCAGTCCTGTGGTTGGTAAACTATTTGCTGGCCGACTAGAAGTCTTGTTCGTGATACGGCGTTAATTACATGTTTGAACTGGATGCTAACTGTTGATTCTTTGATATTCACACTAAAAGACCTCTGTGTATCTAAATGACTTATCTGATTTGTTACATGTTAGCTGCACATTTTAAAGACCGTTGATGAGTTCTAGATCATGTCCCACAATAAACGGGCTCCAAACTGTTTGAAAACACATATCTGATTTCTGATGTATACGCAGGAGAAAATTGGATCAATGTCAAATTATTTTCGATAAAAAGAAGAAGACGTATATAACTCAGCATGAACTGTTTTGATCTCACCAGCTGTTACCGAGTTTGTGCTGCCTTATTTATTTCGCTTTTGTTCGCTTTTATGGATATGGATTGTACACCTCATTTCCTTCATGAATCTCCAATTATAAATGCAGGGAATTCAAAGATTGGCGACTACGGCCTAGTATACAATAAACATGTATAAGGACGATACGTGTAATATATCTGTAAATACAACGTAAATGTAAGGCATTTCACGACTAAAACCATTCGAGATGGCTGTTGTTTCCGGCCGAAATGGCTGTAGTTTCTACAACGGCTGTCCATTTAATTTTCACTAGATGCATTACTTTTACTATTTTTTAAAAACTGTTGAATAACCAAAGAACTAGACCTGCACCTGATATGCATTTGATGTAGTGGTGATGAAACCATGTCATCACTGACAATTTTAAATATACCTTTTCTAAATCTCATTTATTCTGTATATAATGCCGAATTGGTAATACGTTTAGAAATATTATCTTAAACTTGAAATTGTTCACAAGCGTCTCTCATCGGAGCCTAAACAAAAGCTTGTCAACCATCTCAAACTTAAATTCAAACATGTTAATTAAAACAAACAATCAAAACATTCTGCTAGAATAACCCAAACCCTCACATACATGTTATTGTGATTTGTAATTGATTATCGATCTGAAATCGTGTATTATTTCACGATTAATAGCTTTAAATTAGGTAATTTTTTTAATTGTTTTGAATTTTTGAACTTTGTTTGGCATAGTCTGTTTAAGGATTTTGAGCATTAAAGTCTTCTTAGTCTAGTACACTTGAACCATTACAATTTGCATGCTGTTAAAAGCTACTGTACGACGTTCTACTTCAGGAAATTGCAAATAGTGTTCTGAACAAGCCGCCATTTCGATACGATGACAACAAATCTTATCCGACATTTCATCAGACTCTACACAGTACAACTAATTAGCCTCTGCACTATCACTTTATAATAATATTTGAAACACATAAGACACCGTTAGAAAATGCACTTCGGCTTTCATTATAACAGCATCACGATTTGGAATAGAACAGTGCAGTCGAAATTGATTTTAAGAATTCGAATTTTGTTCTGAACGTATTTCGACCTATTTCAAGATTCAAAATTAACAATGTCGACTAGCTGTCAACATTATACGATCGGAAATGTTTTTAGAGATATCTCGCACTATTTCTTATATATGGATTACCATCTATATGATTCGAATATGACACAATCAAAATTAAGACTCGCACACTTATTAACTCTTCAATCAAATTATAGGCATCTTGTACAATAAACCTAATACAAATACTATCTTTTAAAAAGATATTCGGCGGTAAAATTATTTGAAAGCTATGAATGTATGAATTGATGTGTGTTGTAATGAATGTTACGTGGTATAACAATATCTATACGAAATAGGCTTATACCGTTTATCCTTTGACTACGGCTCCTAGTGACCTAATAAAGGGTAACCTAATAAACTTCGGTTTATATGTCAGTAGAAGTGATTCAGTCAGTATGCGTATAATTTCTATTACGAAATACTGGAACTATTTTACTCAATGAATAATTAAGTTTTGAAACGACTGTATCAAAATAACAACACTACAGTTATAGCTTTGTCTCAATATGTGCATCATGAAAAAGTAGATTTGTCAAATCTCGAATCCACGCCTAGACGTCAAAAACGTTCGGGAGTCCAAGACTATTGTAACAGTATTGCTAAAGCTAAAGCTAAAACTATTCATTGCCACTTTACTATTCACTACCACAGTGCGGGAGGAGTAATCTCCCTGGTAGAAAAGGCACACATGTAAACAAAAGGGCTAATTATTATCTAACGGTTGAACTAAGAATTGCGTCCCAGTTATAATTAACACCTTAAACATGGTGTCCAGAGAATCGTGCTCAAAACAAAGAATTCTAGATTGTTACTTCCCTCACATAACAAAACAGTCTGTATCTCTGATTAATACAGCTTGAATTTTTTTCGATAAAAAACATCGTTTTGTAATAAATAATCTTCATATATCTATTTCTGGTACTTTCTCATTGGTGAAAACATGTATGTCAAAAGTGATCTATACAGCTACCGCCGATAAATGAATCTATATGTCATCATTGGTGATAACAAAAGCGTCATTGTCCACTCCGGCGTTAATAAGTGTTTGCTCTGAAAGATCAGAAGATTTTCACCTAAAATTTCATTATGTAAATTTAAGCAGTGTAAATGCAGTATATGATAACAGCTACTCTGTCTGACACGTTTCTGAAGTTATTCCCCTGTTTATCGAAATTGCATATGGTAGTAGATAGCATTTAGCGAAAAATAAACATTGCCAAAGAGTTCGAGTAAAAAGAAGTCACGGGTCAGCCCAGCCGTCAGACCAATAAAGCCATAATTAGAACCGTTGTAAATGCAACCGTCTTAAGGGCATAACTAGAACCGTTGTAAATACATCAGAATTGAGTTCATAACTAGAACCGTTGTAAATGCAACAGGCTTAAGGCAATAGCTAGAACCGTTGTAAATGCAACAGTCTTAAGGCCACAACTAGAACCGTTGTAAATGCAACAGTCTTAAGGCCACAATTATAACCGTTGTAAATGCAACAGACTTTATAAACTAGAACTGAAAACAGGATTCAGGCAATTACTATACTTTACATTACTCGGCTTCTATACTAAATGAAATAAAGTGTAGATCTTATGTCTAGTGTCCATGTTTTCACTGTTATGATTGCATGTATTAATGCTTTATTGTTCTGGGCCCGTATTCACAAAGCTCCGAAGGGAAATATTTCCCTTAGATTTGATCATTTTTACCCTTAAACTTTATGAAATTCCTTAAGCGGTATTC
This sequence comes from Macoma nasuta, assembly GCA_032359355.1. Classification (NCBI taxonomy): domain Eukaryota; kingdom Metazoa; phylum Mollusca; class Bivalvia; order Cardiida; family Tellinidae; genus Macoma; species Macoma nasuta. Next base: position 9,271 of record JAULCE010108873.1, on the reverse strand, counting down.
ACAAAACTCCTTAACCTTAGGAATTTCTTAAGTTGTCGATTATTTCCATTGAATATGAAGGTACCGGTTTTGTGCCAATATTCAATAGAACTTTGATCAAAATGAACAGCAGCAACAACAAAAAATGCACCCTGTAGATGTTAGAATAATGAAGTCAGAACCAGCATAATAATTTTTAAAATACCCACTTATTTAGTTAGAACATTTTCTATCTGATAGAAGTGGTTTTAAACTACTACTTTACAAAAAAGTGTTTTTCATTATTTTGTGGTATGACTAAGCAACGCTCCGTGGGTACGTATGTTTGCTCGACTTACTCTGAAGCGTAACTCCGCCTACCTTTTTATTTGTTAACTTGTTTAAGTTAATTAAACAGTGGTACGATTAAAAGCTTCAGTTTACACTCAAAATCGAATGTTTATGCTATATAATTGACTGTATAGCGAGTGAATGGCGTGCGTAAAAAAAGTTCTACCACGGTTTGAAGCATTCTGTAAGCAAATAACGGTAACTGTGCAAATCAGGGAGGGTTATATTCCTTGTAAAATTCCGAATTTCGCATCGTTAAGGTCCGAGGACAGCCGAAACTGGCGCATGAATTGTTCACAGATTTTTAGAGCTGTTAGCTAGTGAGAATGTTGGGTTAAAAAGTGGGACTCATAAAGGAAAAAGCTTTCCCGTCGGCGCGAGAAGACAGTAGTATCAACTTTTCAATAGGTAATAATCTCTGATATATCAATGCATTGGAAATTTAAACCTTGTTTGTTTTGCAAAAACTTTTTGAACAAATTTTCTATGTGCCAAGAAACCTGGATTCGGATCAGATGTCAAGTCACGCGTTTTATATGGTAGCAATTTATATTTTAGAAACAAATGGTCCTGTGTTCGGCTAGGAAACTGGTCGTTGCGACACAGTGTGGTGCTGTGTTTCTAACGCGATATCGAATCAAGATTTACAACTTAAGCACTCTTAAAAAGCAGCTGTATTTTGTGTGTAACATCTGCAATTAGTGTACATCCTAATAATGTGTCGGGTTGAAAATACGAAAGCGGAACTAAGTCTTGATCTATGCTATAAGTGAAGTACATTTTTCCCAATAAGGAGCCTTCATTGCATCATGTTGCTGATGCTAGAATAAGAGACACTTTGAGAATGTGCTATTGATTATGTAAATGATCATTGGTGCCAAAACAAAGTAATTCAAGTTGTTCAAAGTAACACTTACAAGTTCAGTTTTTTTCGCTATAATAAGCATTGAATTCGAGATCTACCTGATTGCAGATTTACAAACTTCGTACATGTTATCACTACTTCTCGATTTCTTTAATATTACAATGCATATTCACAATTTGCCTTTTGAAATTTTAAACGTGAATAGATGTTTTCCCCTCGGCCTGAGATGAATAAAGAATAAAAGTGTTGTTCTGTTTATTTCATTCTTACCAATCTCCACAGCGGTGCTAGTACATAACGGTAAGCATTTCACAACGTCACAGCCAAGCTGTTTACCTCGATCGATAACAGAAACACAGACTTAAAATTAGTTTAAAATCATTATTTTCAAACTTTGGAAGATTTGGATAGTCAGAGTATGTGTATTTTGTACTTTAGTTTTCAAATAACCCATTTTATACCAGGATTTGCGTATTATAGGAGAAGACCGGTACCGCACATATTCTCTGTGGCGTTAGTTTGATCAAGAAGGGACAATTTGCGCATAGAAAATAAGCGTAGAGTTGTTGGACTCCGAAGCAAATTGCCAAAACCGTAAGTAGCCTAGTTTTCACTGGAGTCAAATTAGGATACTAGTGTAAACTGAAAGTGAAATGTATACATTCGTGTTGTTTTCTTTTCTCTGCTTTCTATTCTTTGTTTTCATTCTGCCTTTCTGCGCCGCCGACGCTTTGTTAAAACTCAGGCTTTCCTTTGGTTTCTCTATTCTGATTAGCGATAGTTCGATAAACAAAATATGTATTCGCCTTTAATTTTTTCGGGCGCCACCCACGTAACACACACGTACTACTCCCGCACTGCGCACATGAATACCTCGATAACATGCATTTTCTACGGGACCGGACATAGGTGATGTGACCACTCCCACGTAGAAATGTGCTCACATAGAAAACATGGCCACGATTAGAAAAGTTACTTTCCTACGTGTGCTCTGCGCCTACGTGGGTTCGGATGTGATCGTAGCTTAAGGAATCAACTGCTGACAAGATTAACCATAGCCGAATTTGACGCCGAGAACCATGACACTTACGTTATAAATATATATTTTGCCTGCTTGACTTAAATAGCTCTTTTGACAACCCTTTGTATACACTGTGTCCGAACTATCAATCTGAACCCTACGATAGGAATTCATCTACTTGTTTCATCTCTATGAAGAATATCAAGTAGTTAGGATATCTATATGTAAAGAAAACATGGTGCCTTTACCCCTGCTGTAGATACTTTTAAGTAATGATCACCAGGATAATACATCACTACTTAACATGAAACATGATTGCTGCTAGTGTAGATCCACAACATTGGCCATTTACTTTAACTTGACTTTATCTGAGTTTGAATAGAGTACAATTGAGAATTTATGACAATTTACATGTCTTTTACATACAAGCATCGGTCATGTGTTTCCTTGCTTTCAGTGATATGCTTCCTTAGGCGAAATAATGAAATCGAATAATTAAGTTTGATGTTATATTTTTTCCATATTAATAAGTGATAAGCTTCCCGTTTACAAATTACTCTAATAGCTGATATTATATACCCTGACAGCTCTTGTTATTCAATACATTTATGGAAATATTGATCATAAGTATAGTGTATACAGAGATACATGCACGCACATAAAGATAAAACTAGGGAATTTCGTTTGTACATATTCGAATGTTTGGGACATATTGAGAATGATTACAGGCAAGTATAACTCAACATACATACATACGGTAAAAAAACTGAAAATACATGCCATTGTTTTTAATAAAAATAATTCTGATTATGTCAGCAATTTATATGAAACGCTTCGTATATCTTCGGATTTGTTAGCGACATAATGGTGTCATAGGGGAATAATTATAATTTTAGTTGCTCAAACTGGTGGCTTAAATACATTATATTGTGAAAACGAAATAACTTTGATTGCAATAGGAGAAAAAACAAAAGATATACTTGCTTAAAAATCCGTAAAGCGCTAGTCATTTTGTAAAATCCACCATAATAACTCATGATGCACTCTGTACTTATCTCCGGGCTACACGTCACTTGGTCACGATTTAGGTACCTCTTCCCTCTTCAAATGTATTTATTGTGTGTACTCCTGTATTACTTTCTTGTTTAATGTTTTGCTTTTGTTTTACACCGTGAAACAGTTTTGTCATGAAAACGCGTAATTTCTTGCATCCGCTTATTAAAATCAAGGACACTTACGTTATTCTGAACTATTTTGCGTAGGTTGGCAAATATGAATTGTTTTATTTAATTTTCAATCACCAGCTCACGTCCACTGTGCTTTTAAGTGTAAGGAAAGGGTAGCTATTTTTCCTTAAGAAATCATCGCTCATTTTAAACCACTTTCCAAAAGCAAATGTATTTTTTAACCTTGTGTATATCAGTTACCAATTACAGTGGCTGACAAATACCCATGCACAAATGTGAAGCCAGGTCAGGTTCTTATCAACCTGAGGACTGTTTACGTAATATTCCACTTATGTTCTTACGTCAAAACAGAACGAATCTGAGTCGCTCATCAAGACATTAAATTTGTGATCTGTTGTATGCGTATCGCAAACACTCAAATCACGATATTTGAAGAGGTGTATGCTTACCTGTTGAGGGGAGTTGTTTTTCAACACAGTAGGGTTTCACTGTACATTAATATTGATTATCAGATGGCGACAGATGTCAAACCATTCCTTTTACATGAAACGTATGATTAAATAAACCAAATCAATAAGGAATCCAATCCTTTTGACACAGAGGTTGTCAATATACAAAACTAAGGTTGAACTCTTACAACACAGGAGCTGGCAAACAAATATTGGCGATGTACAGCAATGAGTAGATGGCAGTAAGATTATCGTAGGAGTTAATGAATCCATTTCATAGCATCCAGTCGGACCTGAGCAAATCGGATTTCAAGATGTCATCCAAGATGGCCGAGAAATAAAATGACGACTAATGCGTTAATATAAAATTAGCAGATTATATTAACTGGTCATACAAAATCTGGTTTGAATCAAGTACCAGTAAATGCGAAATGTTTCAAATATTGTCTGAATATAGGCTGTCAACATTATAACCATCGATCAGTCTTTATGTACACAATGTGATTTGATTTTATTCAATATTAGAAGAATGAGCTAAACTTTTGCAATCACGAGATGAAGTTAGAGGCCAGTTTCAGCAATATCAGATACCGAATAGCTAAACGTCTGTCTCTCCGCTTTAAAAGTACTCAATTGTATTCAGTTAATTGTATCCCCTCAACGAGATAATAAAAATCAATGCGTGACAGTGCAGTGGATAGAGGCTGTACCTTTATTTACAAAATTATAGTTATTGCTCTTTTTACTTTTTATTGTCAGTAGCAAGGAAAACTACTAGATGTAGTTCAATGAAACTTCATATAAAGATTAAGCTTAATAAGAGGAAGTACAGTGTACATAAACCACAACTCTTTCTTACCCGATAACGGAGTTGTAAATTTTTTTTCTTTTAATTGTTAAATATTGGCCCTTTAGATCAAATGCTACTGTTCGGAGGAGTGGGAAGGGGGTATTAGACACCTTCTAGTGGTAGTTTTTGTTGCAGATACCTTCAAATGAAACATAACCGACTGCCTGCTCAGATAATATCAATATTTTCAACAATGCGTTCCAATACAAGACACATTACAATTTCGGTTATAAATCAAATATTGCACATGTCACACTCTTTTACAAACTTTTATTTGTGCAAAATTTAGAAGATCATTGACTCATCTGGAACACCAAAAAAGACAAAAGGAATTAATCGGCAGTTTACAATGACCATTAGCAATAAACATACAAATTACGTCTAGTTGTACACTGCTGGATATGTAAGACATAATATTCGTTGCAGCGTTGTTTACCAACTTATAAACAATGGTTTGAAGATATTTTGCGCTTTAATCTACCACCAAAGCCTACGGCCTTGGTGTTTTATTACTGAGCATCAGAACGACAAGCCATTGTTTATTAGCCAGTAAACAACGCTGCAACGAATATCATTACGATTCTAATCATGAGCAAACAACATGAAGTCATAAAGTGGAGTATATGCATCGAACTTCTTGTTGGGCTTACTTCCAACTAGCGTCCCTTGTCATTCGCTGTTTTATATGCCTTATTTACCCATATCAACAGGCTTATTGTGTCATTAAGACAGAAAATTAATATGAAAATCAATTGTCAGAGGTTACCAAGAACTTGACTTGGAAATGTACCCATTCATCGTGAACACTCAGACATGTTGCCAGGGAACAGTTTAGTTACTGTCTTCTTTAGAAAGACTTGTCACTTCCTTGTGTCTAGTTACAACATGATTGCTCTGCTGGAGAACTCTTGTTTATTGAAGGTGTTGGTGACACAGTCCCTGATGAAGTGGCCAGTATATATAATACGATGTGCCTCACCTGACATACGAGCCATAATAGATGCCAGTGTATTTACACCATCAGCTTTATTTGCATACCAACATTCTGTTTCCTTGGTTACCTTTTGTAGGGGTCTTTAGAAAAGGTCTGGCAAGCTGAGATTTAATTAAGAGATATATTTTTCAGAGGATTTGACTGGACAAACTTTACCTCCATTTCTATACATTCTTGGTTCTTTTATGGATTATATGTTGTCTAAGCTATAGTGGCTGTAAGCCATTGAAATGTGGTGTCTGACTTTGGCATCAACATTTGATTTAAAGAAGTCTTCTTTTTTGAATTTCTTAAATCTTCTTACTCTCTTCGTCAAAACTGGCTGATTATGCCGTACATGACTTTATTTTGTTAAGTTCTGTCTAAGCTATGGTGGTTTTAATCAGCTTCATTGTAAGCCATTAGTTTCTGAAAAGACACCGGATTCAAAAAGCTTTTCCAATTAGTCATGGTGAATTGACTCGTTGTGTTAACTTCTGTAGTTTCCCCTTTCTTTTCTGAGTCTTTGCAATCATTGATTCTGGACTCAGTGTATGAGTTCTGCAACACTGCGTCGAGCTCGGTAACTAAAAGCCGCTCAAAATTGGTAGATTTCTAGCTTACCTCTTGCATCAATACTGAAAAATATCAGGACGTTGGATTATACTTACATGCCTGTTCAGTTTGGGATCATTGGAAAACTGGACAGTGTTCAAACTTTTGGATAAGTACTGTATCTAGGGGTACAGGTCATTTAACTAGCAAAAGTTAAAAATTTAAATCAAGGGTCGAAAACATTATATGATAAGAAATTGCCTGAAGCAACAACATTTTTATACTAACGTCGAGCCAGAGTTTTGTTCAGCAAAATTAAATGTTAAAACTACTGTTTTTGTCATGTTATAATCAGATTGATTAATACATTATTAGTGTTTATATTTTGTTATATTGTGGTTTGTTTGTCAAATGTGTTTTATAAATCAATCCGGCGAAATCGTCTCATACAATTTCTGATTCTATTCATCTGGCCCCGATTTTACGAAGGTTGCGAATCTATATTCTTTTGATTTATTTGAACAACATAGAATTAAAACTTTCTGATTTTTATCACCTTGTTCAGATTTATATTTGGAATGAAACAAACTCCTTCACTACCAGGCAGGTTGTGCACATGTGCAATATTTTTTTCTTCTTCCGGTTTAGATTTAACACACTCCCTCGACCTTCGGTAAAATCATTGGCCAGTGTCAAACAGCTTGGGTCCAAATGAGACGCCGAGTTACTCGGCGTTTCATTCGGATCCAATCTGTTTGCATATGTTACTACATATCATATTATATCAAAACTACTAGAAAAAGACCCACGCATGCGCGGATGCTCAAGTTTTGGCTGCCATTACATTGTTTACCTAAAGCTATGATTTGCCCTATGTAAATCAACAAATTATGCTTGATCCAAATTCAAGCTCCCTAATATGCGACAAACATTACCTAAATTTGTTTTATATAAACTGATGAATACAATTTATGCTAACACAAAACGCTAATTAGGCTTGTGTCTCTCTAAATATCGGACAACCCTCTGAGGTAACTTGGTGACCTGTGATGAATCTGGTTATATAAGTATGACCCAGAGAGTAAACATAAATCCATGGAGTGGAAACACATTCGATCTCTCAAAACCAAGAAGTGCAAGTATTCCATGTACACCAAGAATATCATGGCTACTGTTTTCTGGGATAGTTCGGGCATAATTTATATTGATAACCTTCCAAGAGGTACTACGAGCAACGACGAGTATTATGCGAATCTTCTCCATCACCCAAGTCAGTCTATAATGCCCCTATTCCACTACGACCACGAATTCCACGAATCGCCAAGAATAGCTAAATTTTAGTATTTGTAGTTAAATCGGAATCAAGTTTTTAACTCATTCGTATCTATTCGTAGTCGGTTCTTGCAAATCTTGAGTGATCGGGAATTCGTGGCAAAAGTGTTGAGCTGTTCAAAGTTTTGGTCACGAACTCCACGAATAAAACAAGAGGCCCTTGAGGGCCTGTGCTCTATTTGTTTGGTTCGTTTGGTCAATTTTAAATCATGTCATGCATTGGCGGACAGGCTGATTATCGATAAGAACCTTGCTGTCATTGATGTTTTACCACTGTAAAAGTTTGGTGAAGATAAGAAAAAAAATGGAGACTTTATCATGTAAACAAGCTAAATTAATGCAATGTTGACAACTTCAAGGGTGATAATCTAGTCGTGCTTTAGTTGATTTAGCTGATTGTCAAATAAGACCGAGCTGCCATAGATATCTAACTACTGCATAAGTTTGGTGAAGATCGGATTTGAAATGGAGACTTAATGGCGTAAACAAGCTGTATTATAGCAATTTTGACAATTTAAAGACGATAATCCAGTCGTGCATGAGCAAATCTGGCTGGTTTTTGAAAGGAACCAAGGTGTCTTAGATATCTAACAGCTGTTATAGTTTGGTAAAGATCCAAAAAGAAATGGAGACTTTACCACATAAACAAGCTGTACTATAGCAAAATTTGACCAGATAAAAGGCCATAATCCAGTCGCACATGGGTTGGTCTGGCTGATTTTCAAAAGGAACCGAGCTCTCAATAGATATCTTACTACTGTAGAAATTTGGTGAAGATCCAAACAGAAATAAGAACTTTATTGCATAAACAAGCCTATTATAGCAATTTTGACTAATTCAAGGGCCATAATCCAGTCATGCATATGCGAATCTGCTGGTTTTCGAAAGGAACTGAGCTTTCATAGATATCTAACTACTGTATAAGTTTGATCAACATACGATCAAAACTGAAGACTGTAGAACATAAACAAACAATTGTTTACGGACGCACGCACGGACGACAAACACCATGTGACGGGATAAGCTCTCTGGCCTTTGGCCAGTAGAGCTAATAATGACCTGTTTGTTTGGCACCCAGCATATTCTACCAGAATTGTAGAAGCAGGGCATCAGAAAAAAGGGTTAGAAATTATTCTTGAGAATAGAGTTTGAGATTTTGTTGCTGAATACAAGGCCTGATCTGAGATCCAAACTGTTTGATACTCAGAACCCACTAATGTAAAAAGAATGAAAAAGAATTGAACACGATGTTTTCTGCATCTTTTACTTCATATGCTATTTTTAGACTAATCCTCAAGGAAATTGATGAAAAGGATGAACCTCTAGGCAATAGGAAAATACCCTATTTAGTTGTTTTGAAAACAGTGTAGGAATGAAGCATTTGTCCATTATGAGCAAATGCTCCAATTCCTACAATGTTTTCAACAGTCATCTACTACAGAGGCATTTAAAGGAGCATCTATCGAGTAAAGGGTTAACCATTTGAGAAACATTTTATGACACCAGAATTACTTCATTGTTGAAAGGGTTTTAACCCTTTCCCTGCTATTGGTGACTTCAGTCTACATTGAAAAAAAAGAGCATTCCAAGATCCACCGCCGCCTTCACTTTTTTACAAAAAAAGTAAGAATTTCAGAGAAAAAAAACAAAGTTTATCCAATTATTTCCATTATTTATTTCGTTATCATATGTAATCCAAAACCAGATACAACCGACTATTTTTAAATTTG
>JAULCE010108762.1:0-12469 GCA_032359355.1 Macoma nasuta | reverse complement strand
TTAAAAGAATTCTAAATTTTTGACTTACGAATTCTTAAGACTTACGAAGTTTAGTGAAACGGGCCCCTGAGCCGTTTGCATATGACACTATGGGCCGGAGTAAGCAGTGAAGGAGTTTACACACGTGCAATTTTTACAATCGAATATGGATTCTTATGTCAAACTTCATCTCTAAGAATACAAAAAAAATAAACCCTGTCGCCACCAAATGCAAAACTGTCGCTTGCCACTCGTTATACGTCAGACATCTAAATGAAATAAATAACAGATATAATTAAATTGACTATGACTTTCGAAATCCTGATATTCGGATAAATTGTTATGCAAAAATGTGAAGTCCCTGATCAGACGCCACCTTTCGTGTCGGTATCTAATCTGTGACTTCACTTTTTTGTTATGTCGATATAAGTCGACTTTTGCGGTAAATGGGTTAATTGTTGTATATTAGGCATGCTGATAATGCGAATATATGCGTTGTATCGATAGCATACAAATATTCGTTTGACTATTTTCAGCGTATCCAAGACAGCTCTGAGTGTGAAATGTGAAATTAATATACAATTCAAGTTTCAACTTCCTGAATAGATGTGACAACGCACGATCTTTCATTTTCGCTTGCCAATTAACACATGCCGAAGGCACATGTTTCTAGTCCGATGCAGCAAAAAACGACGTTTGTTTTCATAGATTTGAGGCCTGTTAAAAATAAATTTCAACAGGGTTTTTATAATTGTGAACCCTCGATATTTCCTCTACCAGCGAAGCAGTCTCCTTTTTTTTGTTTGCTTATGACATTTTTGTTGCTGAATTATAGCGATAATTAAAGTTTAATACAGTTATAAATATAAAAAAAAACTATATTATTCAACAGGCTATAACATCTATTCTGGCGTAAATGGGCAAAACATGATAGCTCTCCGTCACTGTAAGACGTATTGTGTCATGGTTAAAATTTCTAATATAATAATCACATCTATACGTTTCTTTATGTTCCCTTGTTGTTGGCGGTACATGAACATGTTTCTTTGCAGCGTTATTTAAAACCAACTAAAAATTAATGATGTACGCTGTTAGCAAACCTAGTACGGTAAGATGGCCCAAATATTAATGCTCGGTTTAGAAGATTTAATTATCTTAAAACGCTTTAACAGAAGCGCCTTTTAGTGCATTTGTAACATTTGGTTATTTAAATCATTGTAGAAAATAGAGCATTTGCAAATGCTAAATTTCCTAGAATTATTTGAATCTTGTGGATTAGTTTGAAAAAAGCTTGTGAAGGAAAGGGTTATAACTTTAAGTTACCTAAATAATACGAGAAAACGATTTATGCAAGCAGTTTCGCCTTAAATATGTATTGGTAGATACGACACAACATCTTTATAACTTGGGACTGTAATCGGAACAGAATCCAAACAAAATCGGCGTTGAATCAAGGAGTCGATAACATATACGAATGTATGTGGAGTACGTACTCTAAACAAAAGCATGATGCGAAACCATAAAACTGCCTATTCGATCAGTTTTAGTACTGTAGGTGACTACTTTACGTGTCCTTCGTGCATAATCCATGTGTCAGGTATGACATTACACCACAGAACTGTTGCTAAACATGCCGTGCTGAATACATGTATCACTTTGAATTGTTCTTGAAGGGGGTGTCCGAATATGGCACTGGTCTTTTTATTATACATCTGTTTTGTCGAAATTGGCGTGACTATCTTTATATTTTCGAAGTATTCAAGTTCAAGTTCAATTTTAAATAGACTCACCACACAGTTTAAATATAAAAAAGGGGTTTGTTTCAGAGTTTTGTATCGATCCAAACATGCAGTCGCTTTGACGATATAGTTTGATTATTATACTGCAAAGTAAATTCCTCTTATGTGTATGAGTCGGCTATATACCATGTGAACAGCTGACATATGAAATTCATATGGAGTGCCCCCGCCAAGCCTGAATGGCCGACTCGGCCAAATCTGCGGCTACAAAACATGCCAAAAATTAAGCTTTCCGTGACATCAAGAAGAATTTAAAGAAATTCGCATGACTGAATACGGTAAAATATGGTTCTTATGCCGAAGAAAAACATGACTTAAACACGGCTCGCAAACAAATGTGACGTCAATTGTGTACACAATTGGGGCACCTAAGGGGAAATCTTGTGATATAAAGAAACAAAGCGTGCATTTGTTTTATAAATAATAAAAGATACGATGGAAACATTTGCAGCATAATACAATTTTTTACAGTTGCTTGACGTACGTGATATATGACGATTTATTCACGTCTGGTAGACAATTGTCAACCCTCGCCTTAGGCCATGGTTCTACCCGGCCGGGAAGTTATCGTCATATTCCCTGGCAAGACACTGTAAAACAATTGTATATAACTAATACGATACGTTTCATTACGTTTTAGTATTCGTTTGCTTATCTTTTTTGTTTAACTTATTTTGAAATATAAGTAGAAAAATATGATATCCGCTAGACGATTTCAATCCTTAAGGCGTTTTAAATAGTCACGATTTGCCGTCTTAATCAGTTGTCCTGAGGTAAAGTTTCACCTGGTAATGACATACATAGCTTAAAGCGAATAATGACAAAATAATATTGGCTCTGGTGAAAAGCATATAATTTAATTCCTAATGAGAAATCATACCATGTTCGAGCCGTCACGACTTTCCCGAATTTTAACTTATTACATGCAATATAGCAGAGTGAAAATCGCACAATGACGCTTATGTATAAGCTGGGTTTTCTCCTTCTTTGATCCCCTGTTTTATGGATCTAATCTTCATTAAATAATTTTCCGTTGGCAACCGAGTCGCCATTATGTAGTTTATGCTACAGATGTAACCCAGAACCGTAAACATATTTTGACCTAGGGGTAGTATATCCAAAAAATATCTAATATCGTACTGCAAAACTGATATTTGCAATGCATAATATTAAAGCATTCATCTAATATCATATTTCGCATTGAAATGGACGTTTGACAGGTTTATTTTCGCGTGTATCATGATAGAACTACACTTAAATCCTTGCGGGGGTGCATATGCGAAATAAACATATCGTAAAACTGAAATGTAAGTCTATCTGAGATATAACTCTGTTTCAAAATCTTTGAAATGAATAGAACATATCTGCTCACTGCACATGCGTTAAATACGTTTAGGTCAAGCATGACATCTCCGATACGCCCTTGCTTTTCTCATTCTTACTGAAACGGTACAATGTAGTTGTTTCAACCAATCCTTTCCTGCCACAAACTATTTTTAGACTCATGCGCAAGGTAATTCTGAGGAAAGGAATACATATCTAGGCAAAAGAAAAGTGCCAAGTTTGATTTTTATTGCAATTATTATGGGAAAGAGAGCATTTGCTCATAATGAGCAAAAGCTTCATTTTTCACAATTTTTTGAAGTCTTCTGCTACAGAAGCACTAAAATGCACTTCTATTTGAGGAAAGGGTTAATACCTGTTGATCGGTGAATTGTTACAACTACTTCAAGTAGACGATGCTACTTATAAAAGACTAAGGTATCTTAACTGGTCTCTTGTTATTGATTTGCTCTCTTTATAACATGTTCCGTTCAAGTATGTTATTATAATGTTGGCATTAACATGAATAATATGAACCGGTGTATTTAAAGAAAACAACATTATGCCGGATGTTATTTGTGTGATATGTAACTGCCCTTGAACTGTGTCACTAAAGTATCCGCATCGCACTGCGCGAGACTCACACGCACTCTTTGATACTCGGGCAAATTATTGGTTGCCTGTTTCGTCGTATGCAGCTGTTTCTAATGTAGAGTTTTCTTCCATATCAAGACCAACGTATAATCAGAATACACGCAATTCCTATTCATCGAATATGATTTACTATGTATATAAGATACCTGCATTGAAACCTCAAATGAACGGACTGTTCATTGTAATTATCTGTTTACAGAACGTGTTCCAATATACAGTACTGAAGTATAAAATTGGCGATTTTAACTAGTTTTGCTCAAAATCGGTGCCGGTCGGTTACAGTAAATTTTGGCGTACTCACCAGTTCAAAACTCTCAGAAACAACATGCTTTGCTTTACAAAGCGCATCGTGCGTTTCTTAAGAGTTTAAAACGTTTCGTAGAAATGCAGAACGGTTATATTGAATCGATTTGCCCCCAATTCGGTTCAAAATTTGGTTTCAATTAAATGTCAGTAGTTTCTGTACTTTATCTCCTTTTTAAAAGACATTGAGCTATGTGAATTAACTTAACTCTCATCTCCGCAGATGACTACTGCTCATAAAGAGAAAATGCTCCATGTTCTTCAATGTTTCCAATACGATTCATAAATCATGGAGTTTTAACTTTGCCTCAGAAGATAGGGATACCACTGTACGCCAGAGAAGTGACGTTTTGGCGCTCTTGTAGCAAGTATTTCGGCATCAGATCAAGATCCAAGTTGACAATCAGGCAACAGTTTCTCAAAATTTAAAACGCATCAAACATGGTTAAGTGATAAAGCAGACGATAATTCAGCGGACTATTTGTTTGGCGGCATAATAAGGGTTTAGTGGTCATCCGTAGGACACGTGCGGTTCAGAGTCTGTCGAATCTGCTTCCGAACCATCAGTCTGATAGCGACCTGCATACGTTGCCTTTCTGTCTGATTTGTTTTAAATCATCATCTTGCTAATCGTGGCTGTGATGATACTAGCGAAAGCCTAACAATAAAACCCTATCACGCCAAACACGGCCATAGTGTTATAATGAACCAGCTTGGATACATATCAGACGCCGAGTAACTCGTCGTCTGATCCTTCTCCAAGTTGTTTGATTCTTGGGCTTTACCTTCGACAAATATAAAGCAAATCGGACGCAAGTTGAAGCCGACGACAAATTTCGTAGCGGTATCAAGGATGAAATAATATGTAATGAAATTGAGCATGTCAGATATGTTTAAGATAATTGCGTAGGTTTCGTCGTATGCCGGAGAAGTTAATAGGATAATCACGTTGGCACTTGTCTAATACCGCGAATGTCAAGTGGTCTATGCAGATTATGATTTACACAACGACACATGCAACAGCTGTCAAAACAAATACATTGATATCTCGTTAATCCAGGCGCATTAATTGGCTATTTAAATTCCTGTCAATTTCAATTAAATTTCGAAATATTTACTTTTTAAGGTAGATTTCCAGTAATATATTGTATCGCAAACAGTGCAACGCCTGAACAGGGGGTTCCTAAAAGGGTCATGTATGCCCATTGGTCTACACTGTTTTCAATTGAAATATGCAATCAGAACACCATTTCCAGATAGCGATGTTTCCGGTTTAGCGGATTCCGGATTAACGAGACATCACTGTAAATGTACTATCGAGCCTCATTATTCTCTGGTCATATTGAACTGTCAAAATGCAAATAAAGACTGACCATTACGTGCCGTTGACCACAACACTACATAATGGTCCGTCGTCGTTTGCATAATCATGGTACATTATAAGTGGACAATATCTCGAACTTAATTCAAGCCAAGTCAAGTCGAGGACATAAATGATCTTTATAATATTACTATCCACTAACGTTATCATAAACATAGCGAATTTTTCAATATTTTTCATATTCAATTTCTTTTTGAAATTTGGCGGAATCGCTTGAAGTGTATTTTTTCCGTGAGGACCTCACGGGATTTAAATTATTTCATATATTTATTCGCGTACTTAAAAGTACTGATAAATGTGTTACTGGTAGATATGTACAATGTCTTCCCACATGTATGCAGAGGATCTGACATTCCTGCTCATAGGATACTGAAAAAAGGCTGGAACTATACAAAACGACGCTTTGCTGAGTTCAGTAAGTTTTTGTATTTTATATGCATTAAGGTCCAATTCTATTAATCACATAACCGACTGAATCATATTTTGATTTATTTACCGGAACCGAATTAACCTTTATCACAAACAATGTAAACTACAGCTTGGGAGTTGTGTATCAAATTTTGCCCCACTGTTATACACCACTTTCACGCCGTTAGTTATGTGATAAAATGTGTTTGAAATGTTCTTGCAATTGATTTTAACCGTTTTTATCCAGGTAAGATCATTTAAATTTGTATTTTATTACACCTTATTAAATTATGTATAGTTCGGACAGTAGCCAGATCGTCCAAAGAGATAGTAGTTCAATAAATAAATACACATATTGTTGTGTGTACATGTTGAGATAAGTGAGTATGGAACTTGATAGGAATGTTACCCCTTTTCTCCAAAAGCTACTATTAGAAATATTGTATGAAATGAAGCATTTGCTTGTTACGAGCAAATGGTTCATTTCATACAATGTTTTTCATAGCCATAAGTTACAGAGGCGCTAAAAGGCGCATGTATGGAGGAAAGGGATAGGACTCCAATCCGGATATAACCTTAAACTTTAGGAGATACATGTGGTGTCCTTCTAGAATCACGTAAGTGCAATTTGCTAACTTAGCATCAACATGCTTTTTGACAATCAACGTTGACGTTTTAGAAAACCAATATGGCAAGTGATTTTAGAAGTAAAGCGGCGATATGCTTTAGTTATATTCCACAGTAATTGTGTATATAAGCGAGTTTTCTTCTTTTCTATAAGGCTACTAGACTAAGCCATGCACGTGATCATTCAATAGACATATCATATATACGCAATGCAAAACAGCATCAATACGCCATGAATGTTTGTTTGTGCCGTAATTAATTGATCATTTGGGAATTTTACACTCAGATTTGTAACTTGAGCTGTTACTGCATTGATCTTACGCATTTCTCCGATGAAGCAAAACTTCAAAAGCTGAAGTGGTTTCTTCATCGTTTGATCTCTTGCCTTTCATTTTTTCATGTTTATAGTTTTTATTCATAACGTTATATGTTTTTGACATATATACAGGTAAAAATATCCCATTTCAATATTCTCCTTTGCTAGCAGTGTCAGTTTAAGAATTGTCTCAAAAACCGGTGTCAAGTCAACAACGTATTTGCGCCTTATTCAAAGTATGGCGCCAAGTACTGCAGCTCAAGTGCTCCGCTCCCAGTCGGATGGTGAATTTATTGGAAACCTTCATCAATCAACTCCTTAACACTTGCAAGCTCATACATCGTGTGACAAGTGCGACTAAAGTATCGCATGCATAATAGAATATAACAAGCATGTTAAAAATAGAAATAGGTACAATGTTCATGTTGTTGTCGTGCATTTGATGTAGAATAAATATATTTTCTTCAAGAAATGAAAACAAAAATTTAGTCTTGAGTGGGATTCGGACCTTTAGCATTGCGGTCTCATTAAGCTAGGTACATTTGTTCTACTACAACGGCTTGTTATTTCTTAGATAAACGTTTTCTCAATATTATGTATATAGTATACGAAATATGTTTTTGTATACACTGAGGTGTTCCGAAATGCGTGTTTACCTAAATTAGATTAGACATGGACTATTCATAACGTTTGATCGATCAAGAGTCGTTGAAGACCTGTAAATGTACAGATTATATAACTCACATGACGTGTGCCAATTTACAGTTCATCATGACTATTGCATGTAGGATTTAACTGAACAAAATGAGGCCCGGGCAAATAGTTCTTATGTTAAATAATAAACGTTATATGCATAAATTTTGCCATAGACAAATTAAATGTTATTTTGTAGTAACATCTTGTATCCAATGAAATGACCAAAACATCACAAAATAAAAGTCAAATACATAAATGTTGACTGATCACAATTACACGAAAGAAATCGCTCTTATTTGTGTCCCACAAACCTTAATGATATACACATATTGATAGACCCTTTTAGAACCAACACTCATCTGTTGACCACAATCCACAACAACTTGGATATTTGCACCCATTCTGAAACCTACGTACGTGTTATGTGTTTTGCACTTGTAGATTCATTCGATAACTCACCGACTATATATCATGACAAAAGGGTTGAGTCATTAAAATATCATGAACATATATTCTATTACTTATAGGACAAATCTAGCAATTATTCATTGAAATGAAAATGAAAAGTGGGGAGAAAGGTGTCAAAGCACATATTTTATTGTAAGATTTGGAACAGACTCTTATAATTGTATTTGAATGATCTCCTTTGTAGACGATTTCGAATAACAAAATCATACAGTGAGTCTGTCTTGTGCTCATTCATTTGAGCTGAAGCAAAGGGCAACAACCTCCTTTACTGTACTTCACTGATATCGTTTGCAGACACGTTGGATTCAGATGAGAATCAAGTATTTTGTCGTCTGGATAAATGTATTTCAACACCATTTTGATAGTTTCCAAACGATTTTAAACATACGACCATTTGCGCTGAGGAAATTCTGTTTAAAATGCTAAGCCTATTACCTTTATATCCTCAAACATTGCTGTAAACCAGTTTTAACTGATTGCTAATGCTATCACAATGTCGCCAGCTTAGAACATACGGTTAAGTTATCGATTCAGCAGGTTCTATACTATTTGTCCACATTTGTTTTCATAGGTGTTAATAATTTATTTATAGTGTTCCATACATAAATTTATTGCTCTATGCATTTATTGGTCTTAAAAAGTAGTTGGGGCCTAAGTGTGCAAGTAAACCTATTGTCAATCATAAAAGCATGCTCCAAGCTTTGTATGGGGATATCATTTTTTATCATTTCGTACAATTTTCGGCCGTATGGTTAGATGTCTTTAAATGTTTCTCAGTGAGAAAAGTGTCGCTTATATAATCCTTTAAAAAGTGACTCTGAATCATATTTATGAAAGAGATATTCAAAACAAAAACAAAGTTTTAATATGTGTAATGGTTGCACAAAATGACAGTCGAGTGATGTCATTCAAACCTGAGACAATTTTCTAAAGTCCACTTATAAATACGGTAAAATCTGGTTTTATGTTTTAATTTAGACTTTTTGCTATGTCTGTAAGTTATCCAGTGCTAATGAGTTATATACATTTACTAGGTCGCGATTTATTCATGCATGTATAATAATCCTTTGTCGATATATGAATAGACCCAATCACTTCTATAGTGTTTCATTTTCTTCATATCTGGGATAAAAGCGAACGTAAGAAATATTCGCATTTCCTTAGAGATGATCGTTTATGTGACAAATAGTTATAATACTCGTCTATTTTCATCACTGAATTGTTTGAACTCGTTAGATTAAATGACATTTGGCTCGCCAAAGGCTCACAACATATCGTTAAATCAAACATGCTCAGTAAATTCAATGACTAAAACTTACTCATTAAGTTTCCTCAAACTTATTATTAATTTATGACTGAATGTATACAGCATTGAAACAAATACATGTAGTAGATTTTGTATCGTAGTTAATGTTCAGCCCGCATATACATGCATAGGAAGAAAAACTGAAATGTAAGAACTGTCTTGGTAATCAAAACTGATTGTGCTGCGCTTTCCTACTTGATATGTCATGGTTTTACCAATTTAGTGCTGAATAATCATATAAGAGTCCGCCCAATATCAATAATAATAATAGAATCAAAACATTGTCTAGTAAACGAATATAAAATATTTTCCTATGAAATATTAATTTTGGCTAGAGACGGAGCCTATGCAAACAATGCGGACCCTGTTCAGAGGACTTCTTTTGGAACCCAAATATCTGGGTCAACTTTGTTCGCAAAATCTAATTTACTTGTTTTCCGCACATAATGGGTATCTAGAAATGCCATACACTAGTCAGTCAAATAATTATTGACCAAGATCATTTAAAATAATGGTATGCTTAATAACTTATATTTCAATTATTATTTTTCTAAAATCTTAATATGTCTTGTTTTGTTGCTAATAAGTTGATATACAATATTTCAATATATCGATTGCCGTATGTGATGCACGAGCTAATGTTTCTCCTTGTAGGTTTAATAGTTCATGTGGGAAATCCTTATATGAAAGTGGTTGTTAAGAGTGTTAACAAGAGCCATTTTTTACCTCTTCCATCGTAGTAGCATACGAAGCATTCACTTAGGAAATAAATAGGAACTTTTTATGAACAGTACGGAAAGTAATACAATTTAAACAGGAATCGGAACTTAACTGAATCGGAAGTTAATTGAAGTTGTATAACCAGTTTCGGAGAGAATGTAGCTTTTATTCACTTTATCCTTGATATCTATACTAACATGGCTGCAATGTTTGGACTGTTAATAAAGTATCTCCTAAAATATCCAGCTTCCGCCCGATCTCTTATTCTAATCGCTTATAATGCCAACTGTAAGTTAAATGCAGAGAAACGCTTGCTGTCTCAGATTAACGAGGAGATTGAACCATTTACTGACAGCTGTTTACGCGAAGTCTTTCCTTTCAACACCTAATGAACCGCTGTTAAAATGTGATATCTCATAATTTAGAAATTATAATGTCACAGTCTGACTTTCTTTTCATAAGTAGAACCCGACTTTTAAAGTACAGTCGAATCATGCCACCTTCTTCTGAAGCAGTATAAAGACCATAGGCAGATGTATTTAAACATCTGACCTGTATCTTCCACAGATCTCAATTGTTACCGGTACATGAATAGTGTACTCCATAGCAACAACATTCTCTGACAAACAAAGAAACGTCATTTTCTTTGAGCATGACAGCTTCTTCCTGCACCAGTATAAAGACCAAAGGCAGGCACAAAGAAACCACCTGGCTTGCATCTACCACAGGTCTACGTCGTTACCGGCTCGGGAAGGGTTATCTCTGAAAAACGAATATTGTAAACAATCTTGCTTGCATCTACCTCTAATCTCCATTGTTACTTGTTCAGGAAGGGTAAACGCCATTGCTAAACAATCTCTGCTAAACAATGATATCTTTTTTAAGCCATAATTTCTAACACATAACTCATTTTTGAGACAGATCTCATGTTAACTCTTCATGGACAAGTATAGAGACTAAAGATATCCGTTTATTAACATTATCCCTTTCCTCCACAGAAGCGCCGTTAAGCGCCTCGTTAACTCAATATTGATGTTTAAAAGATTGTAGGAAGTGAAGCATATGCTCGTTACAATGATATTATGTATTATCTTTAGCAATACTGACTTAAAGGCCTAGGTCAATCCTTTCACCCCAAAGGTGACTTAAATCGACAATGCTTTAGTATAGACATACGTGTATATGTGACATGTTCTATTGAAAGTTTTGAAACGAACCATACGGAACCGAAAGCGCAAAGGTTAAAGACGGTTGGCTTTAATTTTCAAACATTGCTGACATTGCGGTTGTCTGAGTCCACATCAGTTGATAAAACAGTACACCTGCAAGAAGAGAAATAAAGGAATACAAAAGATGACGTTTATTAATCTATGTTACATATGTTTCAATATTTCAAAAAGAAATAAAGAGTGGTGGAAACGTTAGTTTTCCTACTAACACGTTAAACAGCAAGCAATAACATGCAAGCAAACAGTTTGGAGCAACATCAGGCACTGTCTGAGAATCATATAAATAGACTTAATCTTCCAAAAAGGCAATAACTTTCTTCTTCAAATGTTTTGCTTTCGCTATGGTAACAGTAATGCAAATACAAACTCATTCGAAAGCTTTCTGCATTGCTTTACTCTGCATTAAACGATCGCCTATATTAAGCATGCCTCCTTATCAAATGTGCTCTGGCTACAGGAATGTAATGAAGCTTGGTCTGTGATCAAATTTTGCATTAATGCATGCTTTCACTTTTCGAAGTTTATATTCTCTGACCTATTCCTATGAATTTGTCAGCCCAATTCAACAACCTCGATGTTATATATACAAAATAGCAAACTGACTAAGATAAAAGGAAGTTATATAGGCATTGTTGCCTTCAGTTACGACAAATTTTTACATGATGAACTAAAACAATAGCTTTTGGCATTAGTAGTGTCAATTTAAGAATCACTGGATAATAACAGATAGATACATAGTTTACAAACTACGATATTTTTATTTTGAGCAAATGACTGATTTAAAAGAGAACTGGCTGAAACAAATTTGTAAACAAAAAATTAATTTGCGTAAAGCAACCTGAATTCACATCTGAGTTATTCAGTCTTTCGTCGCAACATTATGGTCGCAACTGGCGGGATAAGGTTATATACTGCATCTGTTTAACACTTTCTGCGACAAGCTATTTTAGACGTATTCACAATGGAAGTATCTGATGATAATGATGAATAACTAGACAATAGAAAAGCGCCATTCTTGGATTGTATTGAACATATAGTAGAAAAATAGGAGCAAATTGTTCATTTCCTGTTTTATTTTCAATAATTGTCTACAAGATGGCGCTAGATTTCTATATGAAACTAAACAAAGGAATTTCCATGAAATGATAGGAGATCTAGATATACAGTTAAATCACGATAACTCGAAGTTGTGGGGACTATTTTTACAAGTCAGAATTAATTCGCACTTTGGGTGATTCTGACTTGTAAAAATAGTCCCCA